>PVKA01008252.1:25771-74043 GCA_004027165.1 Ctenomys sociabilis | reverse complement strand
TTGTTCAGGAGTTTGCACAATTGTATCTAGGGATCAGGGGTTGTGCAGGGTGCTGTGGTGGGTGGGACTTCTGAGAATGGGCTGCTTAGCCTCTTCTCAGGAGATCCAGACATTGGGCCATACTCCCCAGGTCCTTCCTGGGGCCCCAGCAAGCGGAGCTTCCAAGGAAGGGTGGCTTGGCTGCTCCCTGAGCTGTGGAGGGATGATGGGAACCTCAAAGAGCTCTGTGCAGGGGGGCCCTGTGCAGCCGCACAGCAGGCAGCCTGTAGCTGCTTGACTGGCGCGTCTTCAGATGCCCTGGGTGTGAGGCAAAGCAGGACTGCCCGGCCCTGCCCACTTGCTCTCTGCCTGGCGAGTCCCTTCAGAGATGACTCAGTGCCTTGCAGAGCCCCCATGATGGCCTTGTAGACATGTGCTGGCCTGAGCGAGCTTGCGGGGGCTCCATGTGGGGGCTCCAGGCGGGTGTCCCAGGGCCAAGGCTGATGCGACAGTTTCCCGGATGCTCTTCTCACTGGGGTCTTCCTTTGGCCTAGTGGAGCTGTAGTACCACCTCCGACTCCAGCTCGCTGTGCACTCTTGGTGTTGGATGCTTGGTTTTTGCCAATATTTTTGTAGCTGAAAGAGACTCTGGTGCATTGTAGGTGCTGAAGAAACAGCTTGCGATTGCAAAAGGTGACGTAACAGGACAGTGTCCACACCACACGGAGTCCTAAGGGATTCGAACAACTATAAAATGTAGCATGTGCAGTTAAGTTTGAGTCGCAGATGACGCATGCATCTTAGTGCAAGTGTACCCCAAGTACTAAGTGGGACATATTGGTACTGAAGAATGGCTGGTCGGTGGCCAGTGGACATGTGCATTTCAGTGGAGCTTCTGCGTCTTGCCCGGAAGTTCTGTGCTACCATTGCATTAGGTGAACATACTTGTATCATCCCTACTAGAAACTGATTTAAAGTTGGGCTGATGGGTTTGCAGCCATGGAGCTGCCCAGGCACACCTGTGGCCGGTGTCCCCTCTCCATGGACTGCACGGCTTTCATTGCCCTGGCAAGAGACTGCACAGGAAGTGGGAGTCCTGCTCGTACCACACGGCCAGATAAGCTGCCTGGGGCACACCGGAGCCCCGGTCCCAGCTGGGGCCAGTGTTGTCACTGCTGCCTGGGCCTGACTTCCTGCTGGCCCACCCATGTCCCTCTCGGCTGCTGTTGGAGGCCAGGGCTGCTCCATGTCACTGTCTAAACTCCTCCAAATGTCTCCGGAGACCAAGGTCCTGCTAGCACCGAGACCCTGCCCCTGGTGCTCCCAGTGACCCATCTCGGGGGACTGTGTTGGTGGCTACCTGGGAATCGCCATGCACATCTGAGCCCCAGCTGCCAGGGACAGGTTGCAAGCTGAGCAAAACCTGCCTGTGTGCTCCAGTTGCCCCAGATAACTTAGTGAGAAACAGGGTTGATTAATCCCAGATACTCGGCTGGCATTTAATCTCAGTGAATGTTAGACAACAATCTCATTATGTGTTTATGTCTTCAACATGATAGGCAAGGAATGAAATCAAGCCATAAAATCAATTATTTCTGCAGAAATTGTCATATAAGACAAAACATCATCAGGAGACAAAAGCAGTTATGATTAGGACTTAATTCGCCCTGTGCTGACAGCGGCTGTGCTCGGAGCTCTAGGGTGGTCACTGAGCGAGGCTGGGCGCTGGGCCCCTGGGCACTGAGGCTGGGCGCTGGGCCCCTGGGTGCTGGGCCTGGGATGGGAGTCCGAGCAAGGTTCTTCCAGGCAACTCTCTGCCTCCTCTTGCTCCCCTCCCTCCCTCCAATCTCTCCAAGGTGGATGTAGGGATGGTCAAATGACCAGCTGGGCTGGCTTGGGGGAACCAGGTGACAGTGCAGCTCCTCACCTCCTACTGCACAGATGGAGGACAGGGTGACTAGTGCTCTTTTGGGGGGCACTAACCGTTGAGTTGAGCCTTCACACTGAGCTTCATTCCCAGCCTATTTTAGGGTTTATTTTGATCCATGGTCTTGCTGAGTTGCCAAATAAGCCTCGCTGTCACCAATGTCAGAGTGGCGGTAGGCCCCTCACCCTCCCCACCTGTCCTTCCCCTGAGGACATTCCCTAGCAGAACAGGAGGTGCTGGAAACTGATTGTTTAAACCTTGAAGTCCTGGTGGGTGACTTGCAGCCTCTGGCTCCAGCCCCCTTGTGGGCATGTGCCAACACACCCTGCTCTCGTCGCAGTTTGGAGGTACAGAGGAGCAGTGAGGAAACAAAAGAGCCTCAGAAGCCGGGGCCTCAGTTCTGGACTCTGCCATGTTCCACCTGTGATGTGTGGGGGGCTTTCTGGAAAAGCCTCAGGCTCCCTGTGTGCAGAGTGTGAGGGTCCTGGGAGGAGGGCATACAAGCCAAGGCTGACATTCCACAGCACAAGGCAGGGCAGAGTGCTGGGGTGCCATCCAGACAGCTGCCATGCTTGGAACACCCACACGACACAACACAGACCACAGGCAGAGCTGACTCAGCCCAATCCTGATTGAGAGTCAGGGAGAAAAGCACCACCGAGCCCCGCGTGCTTGCCGGGAGTCTGAGGTTAAGAATGAAGTGTCCTCTGGGGAGAGAGGCGTGGAGGGGCTCGAGCCTTTGTGCCCCTTACTGAGACTGTGGACAGTGAGGGGCTTCTCCTGTTTTCCTTCTGCAATTCAGGAACAGAGGTGAGTGCTGCAACAAGGTTTGTGGCCCAGGGAGCCTGGGAGGGAGGGGTCTGTGGTGCTAAGCATAAAGCGAGACACTGGAGGCAGCGGAGCTATGGGCCTGCCTGCTCCGGCTGTGCTAGGCGCCTCCCAGCAGCCCAGCCCTCCTCTCTTCCCGGGTCCTCTGCCCCCTTTTCCCCCAGATCTCCCTCTGCATGGTGACTTGAAGCTATTACTTAAGATTTCAGTCTGCCAAACACACCCAGAGTTGCTGCTGCCCCCAGGGATGGCAGGGCCTGCGGTGCCCTGGGCCTCCATGCAGGAAGGGGAAGCTGACCTCTGTGTCTTCCTCATGCCTTATGGCCAGGTCAGAGCTTAGGGAATCCCCACAGGACAGATTAGTTTTGTGTGCAGGGAACATCAGATGTACACACAAGAACACACACACACACACACACACACACACACACACACACACACACGTACTACGCACAGCAGGTCCAGAGAAGCTCCCTGAAGAACAGACATGGGGACATTGTCTCTGGTCAGTGTGACAGTATAGATATAGAGTGACTGTACACCCCACGCAGCCAAAGGGGCTGCTGGCAGCCACTGAGCAAACCTGCCCTCCAAGCCCCCCCAAGCCATTTGTTTACTGCTGCATGCCAGGAACTGTGCCACACCCTCTGGAGGAGGAGAAGTAAGAAGAAAGTCAGGCCCTGGCCAGAAAACTTGTGAGCAGAAGCTCTGTGGACAGGCAGGGCAGGAATTAGTCTTCACAGACATGAGGATAAACTGTTATGCGATCGTTTAATTCAACTGCCTTTGCCCAAGAGTGTCAAAGAGGTTGAGTTACTATTTTGGGCTCAGACAGAGGGGCCATAGATGGAAATTAGGGGAGAAAACCAATATTGAGTCAAAGTGCTAGACTCACTTGGGAAGCAATTAAATGGTATCTAGAGGGAATTGGATCTTGGAGTCAGAAGGCATCCTAATAGGCCGAGTGGCCTTTGCTCGCCCCCTCCTAAATTGCATATTCATAGATTTTTCGAGTCTCACAAGCTCTAAGGTGTTCACAATGGGAGCAGGGCAGGTGTTTGCGGAGTATTAAGGGGGTGATGATGTTTTTCAGGAGTCCACAAATAACTGCAGAGTCGCACCCCACAGGACCGGTGTGTTGCAGCATGTCCAGGGGGTAGGGTTGTGGGTAGGCAGTTTCCCTGGGGGCCACATGAAGCCTCCCAGGACCAGGGTAGGGGACAAGTGGCGAGGGCTCCAGGACCCAGCAGAGGCTGGGGCCAGGACTAGAGGGGAGAAAACAACTGGAAGAGCTACAAGCTGGCAGAGCGGCTGTAAAGCAGAAGAGCTTCACGTGGTCTGCAAAGCCGAGTTCTGGCCTTGGGCAGGAGACCTGCCCCCAACCACAGTGGTGTGAGGAGCGAGCTGGCCAGGGCTCAGCGAGTCCACCTCAAGCTCCAAGGAAACCCGGCCTGATGCTTATGCTGAGCTAGCGGCCGCCGCCCGCACTCAGCGCCCTTGGCGCGGCGCTGCTGTGTGCTGGAACAGCACAGTCCGCCCTGCATCCCTGAGCTGGGCACTGAAGGCTCCAACCAGCCGCAGGATGTAAATACCGGGGGAAAAACTACCCTTGTATTGAACGTGTTCAGATTTTCCTTCCCGCTGATATTCCCTGAACATCATCACATCACAGCTTTTTACACAGCGCTCGCCTTGCACTGGTTACCGGTGACCCGCAGGCGAGTGGAGTCTCACGCAGAGCCAGGGCGTCTGGGGGAGCGGGTTCTGGGACCCATGGCCCAGGCACGGGACTGGCTTCATGGATATTTCGTGGATTTTGTTCTACTCTTCTAGTGACAGGACACACGAAGAAGATCAAAGACAATGAGACCCAAGATCACCAGGGCCACAGGAAGGAGTCCAGGAAATGCTGGCGGGAGGCGGCCCAGGGTGGCTTATCCAGCCAGGGCGCCACAGTGCCTGCGGGCACACGAGAGGGGGACAGAGGCTGGCCTCAGTCCATCGCTGCTGCCAGAGCACAATAGGGATTTTTGCAAACGAAAGGAGGAGAGGTTTACGCTCAGGACTGCCACGGCGTCTCAGCGCAGCGGTGCGGCCCGCTGCGAGCTCACGCGTGGGTCCATGCACTGGGGAGCGCGACACCTTTGTACCCCAGTAACCTTCCCAGCACATCACAAAGACTGAAACAAAAGCCGAAACAAACCAGCAATTCCACAGCTACGCCTGACTGTTCTCACTAAAACAGGAAGAAAATGTTGCGGATGAGAGGATGGAACCTGGAGAGATGGAATCATGAAACACACTCGACTGGGGTAAAATAATCCAACCAAAGGAGAGAAAGGGGACGAATCTGGGACAAGCAGCGCGATGCTCCGGCCTCAGACCAAACGTCTGACACTGACCCGTTGGAATCAGAGGCAGTGTCGTTTCATTGTTCCACAGCAGCTGCATGCTGTTTAGTGCTGTGTATTTGGTGAGTGCGCACCGCACGCTCCCGGTAAGAGGCAGCGGTAATCACTCTGGGCACAACTCTCAAACAAAAGTGGGACATACGAGCCCACAAAAGAACAGAGGCAGGCTGGAGGTGAGACGAGATTCAGCAGCACTCTGTGGGTCGGGCAAGAACTGGGCCTCTGAGGGCCTCAGATGGTGGGCTGCCAGAGGGAGGGACTCCGGGCAGGGGTCACTTCTCAGTGAACAAAGTTAATTCTCCAAGCGGAGATAACTCGAAATGACACTGTAGCTCACCTCTACAACCTCAAAATACACAGACCAAAATATGCATCCATAAAAGAAATAGAGGGGCACGCGTGCTCACACTGCGGGGCACAGGAGAGGGATGGAGGCAGCACAGGGGAGACCTCGCACACCTCAGCTGTACAGGCCTAGGCCGGAACTAGAAAACCTGTGTGTACACCCCATTCAGAAGGCAGCCGTGCAGCGTGCTGTGGCTGTCACGCACCGCAGGAGCGTGGGTGTCACAGGCAGGGAGCTGAGGCTGCCCATCTCGGCCGGCCTCACATCCCAGGTGTGCGCCTGGGCTGGACGCGAGGAAGGAGCTGTGCCCGATTTGTGAAACCTGACTTCACATGTACTTTCTTCATGACACTGCTCTGAGCTGCAGCCCTAGGAGCTATTTTCTTGTTTCCTCAGCTGCCATTTTGTTTTCGGCCCCCACGTACAGTGTGTAAGGGCCCCCCACGCAGGGGATCACTGCATGCAAGTGGCACAGCTTCTTTCATCTCTTCCCCCTGCTTCCCTTCCTGTCTTGGTGCCATTCCCTTTTGCAAACGATCTGCATTTTTAAGTTCACTTAAATTCTAAGTCATTTTAAAAAGCTTCAAAGAAACTTCATATAAGGATTTTTCAGTGAGGATATCAGGCATCGTGATCTGATTGAGAGAAAGCATCTGGCATGCGCTTCCCCATTGCCTCAGGGGCTCAGCCTTCCACAGACCTTAGAGTGGGATCCTGGCCACAGGAACTGAGAGCAAGCAGCTGGGGATTTGGGGAGCCGAAGGCTAGAAATGCAACTGGACTTCTCTTGTGTGACCAGAAGAGGAGGG
The DNA here is from genome assembly GCA_004027165.1 of Ctenomys sociabilis. NCBI lineage: Eukaryota > Metazoa > Chordata > Mammalia > Rodentia > Ctenomyidae > Ctenomys > Ctenomys sociabilis. The sequence goes on along the minus strand of PVKA01008252.1, from coordinate 67,743 downwards.
ATTAGACCCTAGAGCTGGCATTCGAGAGCACCTGGGACCTTGACCCTGAGCCCACTGCAGTCCTTTCTTGCCTCTCACCTCTCAGTTCCCGCTGGCCACTGCAGCGGGCTGTTCTGTAGCTCCTCAATATCCACGTCTCCTCTCAGTGGAAAGGTGAGACTTCCTGCCTAGGTGGGCAGGCTTATCCGATTTGCCTGGCCAATGCACGTGGGCTCAGGGAAAGGGTTCAGGGGAGTGGTCTCAGCTCCCTCTGATAGAGCCCCACAGAGATGAAGACACGTGGAATAGTACACTTACAGTGACCAACGATGTCACAGAAGAACAAGGAGGCCCTGACTTCCGCCACTGAGACTGTGAGGTCATTTGCTCTGCAGCATAACTGGCTGGAGCCGATTGATCCTTGGTCCATGGCTTGTTCTATGTGGAGCAACATGGACCCCAGAGGTGCTGGAGAATCACCACATTGCCCTATGAGCCCCAGAGCAGCTCTGTCCCACCCTCTGGTTTAGAGTATATGTGGTGACAGTTTATATCTACTATCTGAACCAACCTTTGGTGAGAAGAATAAGTGTCTGTATGATTACTCTGAAACATTTTATTTTTTCTCATTTATTCAGTATTTGGGAATCGAACTCAGAACCTCGGGCTTGCCAGGCAGACGCCATATCACTGAGCTATACCCCAGGCCCTGTATGATTTACTCTGGATTTGGTGAGGTGGCAGTCTTCTAGTTGGAGGGAATAGTCCTCTCTAGAAATACATGCTTTGAAGAAAAGCTCTTACTGGAAGTCTGTTTCATTTGGCTGTACGGACTGTGCCAAGCGAAAGATGCTTTGGCAGGACTGTCTGACCCCATGGTGGCGTGCAAGAGCAGTGTACCTCTGCAGGAAGAACGCTCTGACCTTCCAGCGCTCATCTTTTCCTGGACCAGAGGCCTGTGTGGGGGTTTCTTTGTGATCCCTGGCCACAGAAGAGAAAGCAGCTCACGGTCATCCACAGTCACACGAGCACACAATGCCCCCCGCAGCATGCTCCATGAGCCCCGTGGCGTGCTCCACAGCTGCGCCGCAGGCTCCCGCAGGTGACAGATGTGGGCTGCACTGCCAGTGCATGGGACTGTCAGCGCAGCGTGAGTTCTTGGGACAGACCCATTGGGAGCTAGGGAACAGCTGTCCCAGCAGTAAATACCGTCATCACCAGATGCCAGCATCCCTGGCTGCTGCTGGGACCATGAAGTACAGAGTGAGAGGGTGAGGTGCCTGCAGAGCAGGGTGTGCAGGGCCTGTGGCACTTCCTGTGCTGGTTCTGGCCCTTTCCTGTCTCTGTCGTTTGCTGAGTTGCATGTGGAAGACGCAAGCCTCCTAGAGCCCTCCAGCCTGCTGGTCTTTGCTTGTGCTTTTTTTCTTTTGAAAACAGGGTTTAGCCTTGCAGTTCAGGCTGGTCTTGAATTTACTGTGTAGCACAGGCTGTTTTGATGTTGTGGGGATCCTCCTGCCTCAGCCTCCTGAGCACTGGGATGGTAGGTGCCACATCTGGCTGTTTGTGCTTCTGATAGTGTGCCTAGCCTGTCCTCCCTATGGCCCTGAATCTCTCATTGTCTGTGTGGCCAGCTGTCCTCACTACTCACTAGCAAAAGCCCTGGCAATGCACTTTGCTTTCTAAACATGAAATGTAAAATTCAGTCTACTCTTCTCTATCTCTTTGTTAAATCAGACTGCTCCCTGAAGGCAGAGCTGGGTTTCTGACACTGTGATCATGTTGTGTGGCTCCCGTGACAAATTGCCACAAGCTTAGGGGCTGAAAATAAGGAGGCTTTGCAAAGTCAGGATTCTGACCTGGGCTGCTTCAGGGTGCTGCTTTTCCTTGCTGTTTTGCATTATCATTTTGGCTTCTGGTCTCTCCTTTGTCCTGAGTCCCAGAACGGGAGGTGGCGCCGTCCCTGCCAGCAGCCCAGCCCGGCTCCTGTTGCCCAGCCTCCCCCTGGCTGTCTTCCTTAGATCACTCAGGAAGACCTCCCACCTGGAGGCCAGCCAAGTGAACTGAGATTCTTCCAGCTGCAACTGCCCTTTGCCATGTAACCTCTCCCTGTCCCAGGTTCCTGGTGAGGATGACCTGGGAATCTTGAGAGACAGGGTCCTGCCAGCCGCACTGATTAGTCTGTAAGCACTGTGGTGCATCTTCTTGCTGACCTGCGCTCACGTCCATCCCATGTGCTCCCCAGGTTCCCCTCCTATCACCTCTGCTTCCAACCAGGTATTCAGGATGCCAACCAGCACCAAATCTGCACCAGTCTGAGGCAGCCCTAGGCTGAGGGCCCTTCGGCTCTCAAGCAGGTCTGAGCCACGTCCATTTGGAAGCTGCAGTTCTCAAGTGAGGGCAAACTGCCAGGCCCATTCTTTGTTAGCTCAGGCTGTGCCCTCAAGGCAGGGCTGGGTTTCTGCCAGTGCCTGTGCTCCCCAGGACTCTGCACTAGAGACCTAGGGAGGGCCTGTCTCCTTCCTCTTTTGCATGGGAAATAATAAGAGATACCACGTCTGAGAATAAACTGCTACCCCTGCTTATTTTCAAGGTCCCAGTATATGGAATATTGTTTTGCATCTTTTGACTCCTAGTCTTTGGAGTAAATGAGTCTCTCTAATGCGACAGACTATTGGATCCTGTGTTTTTCTCTGTTCTACCAACTTGTGTCTTGGAATTGCAAAGTGGAGACCTTTAATGTTGAGAGCTCCTACTGAAAGACTTGGCTGACTCCTGCCCCTTTGTTACTTGATTGAGTGCTGGTTTGCTGTTTGTGTAGTTCATAAGGTATTCTTGGTCGCCCAGTGTCCTTATTTCTCCAGCAGCTTTGACAGGTGGCATTGCAGGATGCTTGCCTTTGAAGCTGTTTTCCTTTAGGGCCTGAACCCCTTCCATGCAGGCTTTCAGCCTTCAAAGTTTGCCTTGAGGAGCCACCGCGCTCCTAGTGGGCCTGTGCTCATGGGATCTTCACTTTCGCTGACAGCTCCTGGGAGTCTGCTTCCCTGCCAGGTGCCTGGGCTTTTGGCTGTGGGGCGCTCTGGGCAGCTTCTTTTTTATCATAATGATTTGAGAGCTGTGACAGATCAGACAGGCTAAGAAGGTCACTCGATGTAAGCTAAGGAGGCAATTCAGTAGGAAGATAAAAAAAACGTTGTAAGTATATACACCACTATTAGGGTACCTAACACCACAAAACAAATACTGCTGGACATAAAAAGTCAACATCAAGATCATGATAGAGGGTGACCTCACTACCCTACCTTCACAGAGATGTAGATCACTTAAACCACAAACTAATGAAGAAATGTCAGAGGTGACTCATGCCATTAAACAAATGGGCTGCATAAATATCCATCCTACTGCAACTGAGTATATGCTGTTCTCAGCAACAAATGAAAATTTCTCCCAAATGGACCATGTAGTAGCCCCTAAAGCCTGCTTAAATACATGCAGAAGAATCAGAATTATCCAATATATAATAACATATCATCTCCCACTGACTCAGCATGCAGAAATCAATTGTAAAAGAAATCAGACATTTTACAAACAGCTGGATATTAAACAACACATTTCTAAACTCAATTAGTCACGGAGGGAATAAAAGAGTAAAACAATTCCTAGAATCCAAGAGTAACGCTAACACAAAGTACACATCAGACACAATAAAAGCAATCCTACAAGGAAATTGTTTTTTGTTTGTTTGTTTTGTTTTTGGTACTAAGGTTCAAACTCAGGACCTTGCACTGGCCAGGCAGGTGTTGGTGCTGCTGAACTCTCTCCCCAGCCAAGGAGGGAATGTACTGCCATGTCTGTCCACAGAAGGAAAACACTCAAATAAATGAGTAAATGCCACCTCTTGAGAAGCTAGAAGATAAGAGTGGGCCAAACCCACACCCAGAGTGAAGAGTGAGATCGCAAAGATCAGAGAAGAAGCAGTGAAATTCAAGCTAAAGGAAGCAATGAACTAGTGAATTGAAAAGCTGGTTCTTTGAAAAATAAAAATCTCAAATAAATCATGAGCCAAAGTTACTAAAGTTGCTGAAAGATGAAATGGACAAATTCTTAGAATCATCAAAAGCGAATCAAGAACACACAAAATGCTGAACAATCCAATAATAGGTGATGAAATGGAGTCAGTAATTAGAAGGCCTACCAAGTAAGAAAAGGCAGGAGCTGGCAGATTCACTGCTGCGCCCACCGAGGATGTGATGTGCCAGTACTCAGACTCTTCGACCCAAAGGAAGGCATATTTCCAAACCCATTCCTGGAAGCTAGCATTACCCTGATTCCAAAACCAGACAAGAGTCCAACTAAAGAAGAAATCTACAGGCCAATCTCTTTAATGAACGTAGATGGAAAAACCCTTAGCAAGAGCTTGGCAAGCAAAATGCAACAAATCACAAAGATGTTGCTATGCCATGGCCGAGCAGCCCGCACCGCGGGGAAGCAAGGGCGGGCCGACGTATGTGCGTCGTCCACACAGCACGTGGCGTAGATACGAGAGGCGACAATCATGTGATTATCTCATCAGACACAGAAAAAGCCTCTGACAAAATTTTACATCCATTTATGATAAAAAAAAGTCATGAAGAAAATTGGTATAGAAAATTCCTCTCTCAACCTTATTATTCACAACAAATCTATTACTGTCAACATTAATTGGGGAAACACTGAAAGCTTTGTCTCTAAAATCAGAAACAAGGATGTCTGGCATCACTATTCCTGTTCAATATATTACTGGAAACACCAGCCAGAGGAATCTGATAAAAAGGAGAAATAAAAAGTATACGTATAGGAAAGGAAGAAGGCAAAGTGTCACTATTTGGAGGCGATGTGGTCCTGGACATACAAGATCCTAAATTCAACAATGCAGCAGGATACAACTCAACACACAAAACCAGCAGCATCCCTGCACATCAATAACAACTCAGAGAGAAAAAATTTAGGCAAACAGTATTATTCACAGTAGCATCAAAAAAAAAAAAAAATTAAGCACTTAGGAATTGACTTAACCGAGGAAGTGAAACACTGCTACAACAAGAGTTGCAGTGCTCTGAAAAGAATATCAAAGAGGACATCAGCAAATGGAAAGGTGTTTCCTGTTCCTGGATTGGCAAAACCAACACTATCAACATAGGTGTATCCCACAACACATGTGTAGATCTCATGAAATCCCAATCCAAACGCCAACAGCATTCTTCACAGAAGTAGAGAAAACAATCGTCAAATTCATATGGAGCCAGAAGACACCCTAAACAGCAAGAGCAAACCTGGGCAACTAGAGTAAGACAGGAGATAGCACGATCCTAGATCTCAAGTTATACTACTCAGCTACAGTAATGAAAACAAAACTGAAATAGAAACAAAACCCCAGTCTGGCTCTGGCACATGAAATCCATATGGACTGATGGAGTTGCCAGAGGACGAAGAAACAACCCGAGGGGTGCCGAGCCACACGACTTTTGACATGGAACCCAAATGCACTGGAGGAGACATACCCCAACCGGTGCTGAGAAAACCGACTTTCCACATGCGGAAGACTGGGGCTAGACCCGTATCACTCACCATGCACTAACCTAAACTAAAACTAGTTCAAGGAGCTAAATGTTAATACAGAAACCACTTACCCTGCTGGAAGATGAGGCAGGCTCAGCTCTTGAAGTCTTAGGCATGGGCAAGGGCTCTCCAAACAGAACCCAAATTGTACAACAAATACCAAAAATCAATAAGTGGCATTGCGTCAAATTAAAAACTTTCAACAGAGCAACCTATAGAACAGAAAAAAAGAATTACTAGCTATACCTGGGATGGAAAATTAGGATCTCTTATCCATAAAGAACTAAAGAAATTAGACCTAGAATAAAAGACCCAATCCAAAAAAATCGGCAACTAAAGTGGACATTCCTCAGAAGTACACATGGCCAAGAAGTGCTTGAAGAAATGCCCAACACCACTGACCATTAGAGAAACACAAGTTACAACACTCACCTTCTATCTCACCCCAGAAAGAATGGCTACCATCAAGAAACCAAATAATAGTAAGTACGGATGAGGAACGAACCAACGTACCTTGCTGGTGACATGGTGACCTCACACATCTACTGTGGAAATCAGTATAGAGATTGTTCAAAAAATGTAAAATAGAAATCCCATTTGGCCCTGCTAGTCTTCTACTAGATCTTTTCCCCAAAGGGTTAAAGATATCCTATCACAGTGACCAAAGCATTCCCAGGTTTATGGTAGCACGGGTCCCCGTGGCTGCATTACAGAAGCAGCCTGCGTGTGCGTGAACAGACGCATGGATGAGAAGATGTATTTGGGCAGTGTGGGATCCTCCTCTGCCACGGAGAGGAAAATGAATGCACCTTGAGTCTGTGATGCTGAGTGGAATACATCAGACACACACATTTATAATCATATGATTTCTCTTATGAGGAGCTCAAAGTATGAATAAATCAAAGAGCAAAATCAAAGATAGATGAGAGGAACCAGGGAGCCAAACTCTGGGCAATAAGAAGAGAACCAAGAAATGCTGGGAGAGGGTGAAGGTAAGGGGCGGGACAAGCACGAAGGCGCATCACGGACCTCGGCCCACTGCCCACAGTAGGTGTGCTTATACATGCCACGAACATGTTGCTTAGTGAATGTATTAGTTAAAAAAACTCACACAGATATACCATGAGATTATATCAAGGTACCTTGTTTGTAAGCTTATTTTGTAATCTGGAAGAATTGTAGCCTTTTTATACTTTGGTATTTTGACACTCTTAAGGAACTGGTGGTCAGTGAACAGATTCTTCAAATGCATGACAGATGGGGAAAGGGACAGGGAAGGATCACACCACCAAAGCGTGACATCCAGCCTCAGCATCCCCAAGAGCAGGAGTCTGTCTGGTATGCCCGACGGGATGCCTGAGGCCCACCCCACACACCGTTCTCCTTCTACAGGTGCTTGGCAGGAATTTGCCATCTGAAAGTGCCAGAACATCTGCCTTCTACTTACGAAAGAAATGGAACACAGAACATCCACGAGAGTTCCTCCAGGAGAAACCAGCAGGCAAGTGCTGGACCCTGGCACTGCCACGGATAGTTGACAAGATTTCTGGAAAAAGAGACAGCACAAAGTAAAAGAGGCAGCATCCCAAGAGAGATTTAATGACCCAAATCAGTACATCAAACTGGAGATTCTGATCAAACCAACCAACTGTACAAGGTGTTAGGCTGCTGTTAGGCAAATAGATGCAAGACGTGGTTGTTAACTGTGTCAGATGTGCTAAGAGCACCTTGGTTACATGTGCAAATTCCCACTGTGTATTTTTACAGAGGTACACAACAAGGCCTTTAGGAATGACATGCTGCAATATCTGACAGCTATAAAAAAAAAAAAAACTGCAAAGAGCAACAGCTATAAATAAATACACAAAGCAATTATGGAAAGCATGATCTCGCCATTTGAGGTATGTTTGAAATTTTACACAGTCAAATTTAAACGGAAACTTCTGCTTATGCATTGAAAGTGACTCCCTGAGTGAAGAAAACTGTGTTCTCCTGACGAGGCAGTTAAGATTTTTACCGGTGAACTGGAAAGTCAGACTGGAAAAGCTGGGCAAGTTTTCTCCCCAACTGGTCACTCTGCACTGGCTGGCCTCACATAATGGCCTGTCACGGGCCTCACCTAATACGGGGTGGGCTGCCGCAGGATGGATCTGTGCATCGCTGTGGACTCCATTTGTGGCCTCCCCCGCCCTGCACAGGACCTGCATGTCCCTCTGCACACAATGGGCATTCATGGCCTGCCGCTGGGCAGAATGAGGGGACGGATGGCTGCCTCTTTGCAAGGCTGTGATACTATAGCTTATGAATGAATGGATGAAGCGAATGAAAAACCCTGTGTTTTGCACTGAAATTGCTTCGTGGTCCTTCTGGGTCTGGAGACTCTTTATCTGTAGACATTGTGTCTATAAATCCAAATCTGCTGGGCCAGGCTCTTCAGTGAATGACTTGCCCACTCCCTGCAGCAGCCCCCTAAATTCTGAAAGACTCGGGGCCAATCACAATCAAAGGAAGAATATTCCCCCATTGAGAGCTGCATACTCTTAAAAATAGAAAGGAGGAGGCACAAAATATTACTGCTACTAGATCTAGTTGTAGTTCAAATTCATGAAGCTCAGTACTGATCTCTGAGTCTGCTTCCTGCATAAATAAAAGATTGGAGGCACAAGTTTGCATTAGAATCTTGTTATGCACTATCAAGTCTATGTCAGAACCAGGCATCTGACTGAAGATTCAGTTCTCAGCTCTGTGCCTCACATCCTATCTCTGCTTTCTCACTCTTTGGGTTCCCCCTTCCTTTTCCTGACAAGCCTGGCCCCCTCATACCTCTTCCCTACACCACCCCACTTCTCTTCTCCTACCTTCATGGCAGGCATGGCAGCCAAGGCCTGTGTAGACTCACAGGTGCAGGGAAGTCGACAGGTGATGAACTGAACCCCATCTACCACAGATCTGGGGCATGGGGCAGCACAGCTGGCCTATGGGCCACTGGAGCTATGGGCCAAGCCCTTGTGGTCCTCTAGGAATCCACTGCTGTGCAGGCTCTAGGGCTGGCCAAGATTAGAGCCCAGAGTGGGGGAGGCACTAGCCCAGCATGCACTAGGCCATGCAATAAAAATAATAATGATTACAATAATAATAACAGAAAGTGAGCAGAGTCTGTTCCTTCCGAGCCCTGTCTCCTCCCAAAGAGCCCCTCAGTGTCTCAGCTGTGTTCCTGTCTCAGTCAATGCACCAGAACAATGGATCGGGGATGGAGAACAGGCTCAGGATTGAGCCAGGAGGAGATGGAAGGTGCTTAGGTGCTAGTCTCTGCCTAAGCACCTCGGCCAGCGGCCCTGCTCCCCACCCAGCATGATCAAGGCCCAGGCACAGGCTCTCCCGAGCTGGACCCATTCTCTATGCAGCATTCTCTCTGTCAGTGGACAGTGGCGCAGGGCGCAGCCAGGCTCTTGGTGCCCCTATGAAAGAGGCTTTTGTGAGAGGAGATGGATAATAAGCAAATCCAACAAGTGCACAAGGAGCTGGGCGTGGTGCTTCAGGTGTGGAACCTCAGCACTCTGGAGGCTGAGGTAGGAGAGTCATAAGTTTGAGATCAGCCTAGGCTACATAGTGACAATCCATTTCAAAAGGAAAAAATGATAAAGAAAAAATGCAAGTCAGTAAGAGGATGCCAAGAACTCTGTGCAGTGGGCGAGGTCAAATCGAGGTGGCATCATGAGGGGAAGGAGAGGATGCTGATTGGACATGAGCCCCCAAAGAAGGTGACAGGTTGGACCTGCGTGACCCGCCAACCAGAGATGGGTGGCGTGGGGACACATTCAAAACACTTTGGGCTGAGAGTGGTTTTGGTTCTGGGATCAGAAGACAGCCCAGGTGGCACACAGTACGGATGTGGGCGAAACTGAGGCAGGGCAGCCATGGCTTGTGTTCTGGGTGCTCAAGGAAATGTGACCTGGGTGCCCTGGCCCTCCAGAGCTCACACAGGTTGCTGCCAAAAGGCAGGCAAAGGAGCAGTGACCAGGGGGAGGCATGGAGGAGGGCTGTGCTTGGTCCAGGTCGTCAGGGCGGCAAAAACGTGGAGGAGCTGCTGTGTGCTCCTGTGGGTAGCTGAGCGGGGCGCCTCCCCAGCAAGGGCACTGGGGGGGTGTAGTTACCAGGAGGGAGACAGCTGAGTCCCGGGGGCTCCCGTTGTGGGCTCGTCCTCAGGCCGTCCTGTGTGAGACAGCAAGGCTGCTCCAGCTCCAGTCAGAAAGGCCCAGAAATGGCTGGGCAGGAGTGTGAGTCTGGAGCTCCCGGCCGAGGCTGAGCTAGGGTGGAAGGTTGGCAGCTGTGTGTGCAGAGGTGCCCTTTGACCTCCAGGAGGGGAGCAGGCAGGACTCCCAGGTGCTGTCCAGGGGCAGACACCCGAGCAGGCACAGATGGTGTCTCCCCACTGACCCCTGTGCTGAGCCCCAGGAACCACGCATAAATGAAGCAGACCCAGAGACCCCAGAGGAAGGCCACCACACCAGGCAGTGCAGGAGATCCCTTGAGATACCCGAGTCCCAACCCACTGCAGAAGGAGAGCCCACCTTCCCGTCCTGCAGGCCGGGCTAAAGCCAGCCCTGGTGGCACACGATTCTTCTGAACCTAGCAGGGTCATCTCTGATGGAAGGAGGAGAATCCAGTCCACCTAGAACTCAAGGGGCCGTGACTGAGGGCTCCACCAAAGCAGGTGACCTGTGGCCACATGCTCCTGGCCGAAGCTCCCTCCCAACCTGGGACATGAGGCCAGACACCCGGCTGTCCTTAGGGCCTTCTTTTCCAGAGACAGAGATAGTGGGGCAGCCTGCGAGGGACCCAGTCACAGTGATGGATGGGCGAGGGGCACGGAAGACCCACTCCTGGAGAAGAAACGTGGGCAACGTGGCCTGCAGGAGCCCCTCTGATTGTTCAGGCAGGTACAACTGGGATTAACAAGAATCCTGTGGTGAGGGATAGACCAAACAACCCAAAATAAGACTACAGAGACATGTGGCTTTCAGCAGTTACGGAGAGGGCCAGGACCTGTGTGCTAAAATAAAGCAAGCGACCCCTGCTGAAATAAAAGACACAAGCAGGTCCAGAGCCATCTGTGGTCAGAGGTACCCAAAAATCAAGGACGCTTTAACTCAGCTGCCTACAAGCAACAGCTAAAATAAAAATACACTCCAAGATAATCACAAAATGCCCACAATGCGATGGAAAATCCCTTGTTGTGCCAGGATCAGAAGAATCACCCTCCAAATGAGAAAGGCCAACCAGCAGATGACATCACCAAGTAGACTCTGACCCTGGCCTCGCCTCCCAGGGCTCTAAGGTCATTGCTGCACACCACACGCAGGTTGGCCAGCATCCCTTGGGCACTTGTTTGTTCATGTGCTACTCATTCTGAGTGTCATTGGGCAGGTGTCATTTCGACCAATAATTCTGGTACCAAATAACTTTGATAAAATGGTCTTTTTTCTATTTCCTGTAATCGTAAGAATTAAGGAAAATGCATTTTTGGTCATCCTGCATTTAAACAATTGGACCGGTAAGTGGTCGGATTATTTCAGGGATTGATTACTCATTCCCTAGAAACAGATGGGAAAAAACAGCTCCTCCATGAGGCAAGAGCTGCAGAGGAGGATCAGACAGGAATCACAGCACGTGAGACACAGGGAAAGAGGTCTTAAAGACATGCTGGGTGGGCACTTGGGTGGAGCGGACATGAAAGAGGCCAGAACCTGGGGATTCAGGCACCGCTCTGCACATGCTTATCCTGCAGGACAGAGAGAAACTGGACTGGAAAATGAAGAGAGCCTTGGGAACTTGGGGACAACAGCTGGACCTCCAGCCCTCCTGCTGTCCCAAGACAGGAGAGCGCAGAGCCAGAATACTCAAACAGCAACTTCAGGGAGAGCGCAATGCGGAGAGAGACATAAATCTACAAAGAAGACCCCACAAAACCCAGAGACACTCAGAGGCATTGTAATTAAAATTCTAGGAAGGATCTGTAAAGTCCGAGAATAGCAGAGAGGAACAAAGCATTGCTTAGAGCTATCTGCCTGCACCAGTGTCACAGGGGAAAAAGCTGCCATCCAAGATCCTGGGGGAGGTCATGTCCCTCGGAAGACCAGAGAGCCTCTCAGGGCTCCAGAGCTGCTGCAGAGAAGGAACCAGAAAGCCAGGGTGCTATGGAGGCTGATTTTAGCAAATGGATCAAAAGTTCCTCCTCCAGAAAAGACATAGTAAAGAAATGAATCATTAGAAAGGAACGAAGAACCAGGTGAACGATGGGCGTGGGCGGCAGGCTGGCTCTGTGAGTGCCCCGTGGCTGTGCAGTTAGGACTGCTGTGAACCTCTGTAACTCATGGGCAGCAGGCCTGTGGGGGGTGCCGGGGAGGTGCACGTGTGGAAGGAGTGGTGCCCATTGTGGGAGCAGAGAGCCACTGGGCGGGGAGGGGAGCTGGACAGGGCTAGAGAGGCTGCTGGAGCCACAGACAGAGGCCATGGTCTTCCACCGAGACCCACAACCCTGCAAAGTTGGCCAGATCCACTTACGGGCTGGCCTGGGCCCTGGAAATCTAGACAACACTTAGGGGGAAATTGCCACAGGGCAAAATCTTTGGGATCTAGAAAGAAGTCTTCAATGACACCAAACTGCCACAAAAGGAAAAAATGTGTGCATGAACTTCATGACAATTACTTTTTTTTTTTTTTTAATCTACAAAAGCGGGTATGAAGAGGAGGAGAAGGCGGCTGCAGATGGGGAGAGAAAATATTTGCAAATCGCGTATCTGGCAAAGCACCAATATCTAGAGTATGAACAATTCTCAAATTTTAGCAGTCTAGAAAAACAGTCCAATTATAAAATGGACAAAAGGCATTTAGAGACACTGCAGTACAGCAGATGCACGGAAGGAAAAGCCGCCATGGAAACGCGCCCCGCATCATTAGCCGCCGGGAAAAAGCAAATTAAAGCTGCAGGCAGACACGGCCGCTCACCTAGCCATTTAGCTAAAATAAAGATGGCTGCACAGGTGCCGGCCTCGAGGCCCAGGAACGGGGTCACACGCATGAGCTGGCCCTCACACACGGAGCACTCCCTGCACTTGGGGCCCTGGGCCGGAGAAGCCCAGCCTACATTCACGGAGGAAATTCTGTCTGAATGTGAGCAGGCGTTTTGTACGTTTAGTCCCACACTGGAAAATCCCACATGTCCTTCAGTGGTAGCAAAGCGTGGCATCCCCAAGCTGAGGAATGAGGCAACTGTCGGCGATGAAAGGGAACCAAGGGGTGTAGGTGTTCTGTCTTCACTGTGGAGGGGGCCGTGCAAATCTGCACTTATGACAGCACTGCATGGAATACACCCACCACACCCACACATACACACACATACACGCACACGCACATGAGTGGAGTGAGACAGTGGGAATTAAGTGAGGTCAAAGGGCTGCGCCAGGGCTGAGGTCTGGGCTTTGGTGCTGTATGAGCTTTGGCATGAATTTGGCTGTCTCCAGTGGGCTCCAGGCCCTGGTATCCCCCCTGCGCTGGCTGCTCCACCCGTCTGTGAGCTCCAAGAGCTTTGGAGGGGGAGGGGGGAGAGGTCCAGGGAGCCTGGTGCGGCCAGCCTGGGAGGGACACGCCAGATGTATAGTCCCACACCTGAGCTCCCAGAACCACTCAGACCCCAGAGTAAGGTCATTGCGTTACGGCACTTCTCAGAGAGTAACCCCAAACACACAGAGATCACGGTGTCCTGTGACCACGTAGTGGATGAACAGAGGAGCTGCTGGCCCGCACGCACAAGCCTACACACACACATGCACAAGCATGCACACACACACACACACACCCATGTGCACGCATATGCACACCGTGGGCACTGTGAGGGTGAGGAGGCAGGGAAGCTTGGAGATGAGGTGTAGGCTTGGGACACACAAGCCACCTGCTGCATAGCCACATGGGATAGATGGGCCTTTGTGGGTACAGGAGCTGATGTGGAAAGAAATGTTGAAGGGTCCACGTGGCTTGTTGCAAGCACAGATTTGGTAGGCTGAGACTCCTGAGGGCACAGCTGGTCCTGCCTGTGCGCTGTTCACTCTGAGCCTCTGACTTGTGGCCAGTGCCATGGAGCAGACCGGATGTCAGCTCCTGGGGTCCAGGAGCCAAGGGAGGAGCTGGGCATGCTGCGCCCAATGGGGTCTCGGCAGGGCCTGCAGGGATGGGCAGGGGCCGGTCATCCCCCTTGTGGCCTGGGCCCGGCTGCCTCTGCTGGCCTGCCCACTCCTGCTGCACTCCCCTGAGGCTGGTCTGTGGCCTCAGCATGGCTGGTCTTCCAAACCCACTTGGGAACTTCGTGCCACATGCTCACCGCCACTGTTGGGTGGGGGCCCTGGGTGTAATGCTGAGCGGGGATGGGTCCATGGGTTCTTGCTCTGGTGCGGCTGCACTGGCTAACTGGAGAGCAAACTATTCCCAGGCAAAGCTGCCGCCTGCTTGGGCTGCCACCAGCCCGCTATCCAGCTCTGCTTTGATGTCAGCTGCACAAAACCCTCCCTCCTTCACCCTCTCCCTCTTCCTTCTTCTCCCTCCTTCCCTTCCTCTGTATCGGTCCTTCCATCCCTATCCCTTCCTCCCTCTGTCCCTCTCCCTCTTCCCCCAACTCCCTCCCTCCACCCCTCCCTCCAGCCTTCCCTGTCCTACCCCCAACACTGCATCCTCACACCCAGGAAGGACAGCCCTATGGTAAATGCCAGGTAGATGGGCTGACAGCTGTGAGTGGCGCAGACTGATTCCTAGCACAGGTGAGGGAGTCCTGACCCTGGGCAGGGCCAGTGGCTGGCAGGCAGGCGACGGGCCTAGACCAGCTGGGAAGCTGGAGTCAACCAACACCCACATTCAACACGATCGACAGGGAGAGTGGATGCACTTCCTGTGGGCCCAGCAAGGCGCTGCCATGGGTGAGGATGAGACCGAAGCCTTTCCAAGGACATCGGCACTGAAGCCACACCCGTTTCATCACCCTCTCATGTCCAGGCGAGCAGGCCAAAGAGGGCTGGAGCTCTCGTCGAGGCCCAAGCGAGCCCTGGGCCACCTGAGAGCTTCGTCACGACGACCCGCACTGAAGAGGAGCCTGCCCCAAACCACAAGCCTGGGGTGCGGCCTGGAAGAGCAGGAGGAAGTAGGCCCAAGGAAGAGCCAGGCTGCAGCCACGCAGACGGTGGAGCGAACGCCGCGTCCAGGGCTGGAGGGACGGAGGGCGTGAACAGATACCTCAGAGACCTGTATGTGGCTCTGCCAGAGAGCCGAGTAGAGGTTGTAGAAACAAACACTGCCTGTGCGCTCCCAAGGACACTGGAGTCCACTGGCCACGCTGAGAGGCAGATCAGCCACAGCCACAGACAGCATTAATAACCAGAAAGACAAAACCAAGGAAATTGAGCAACATCCAACCCCAGGAGAGAAAGCCTTTGTCTGAAGCTAATTTTCATCCTTATACCAAGTTATAGCTCAGGTAGCCACAGAGACTATTTGTCTATTTTTATCTCAGCTGGGTGCACTCAGTGCACTACAGGCGCTGTTCCCTCATCCACAGCCTTCATTTGCCTACAGTTTCAATGATTGTGTCAACCCAGAGCGATGCGGACAGAATAGCCGCCCTTTGGGAGCAGAAAAACAGAGCCACAAAGAGTCGCATGGAAACAGGTAGTGGGTGCAGAGCCAGTGAGTAGCATGGGACAGTGGGTCTCCCACGAAGTAGAAGTGAGTCGGGAGCTCACACTTGCCTGCCTCGCAGCCACAGGGCCACGCGCCTCACCTTTCTGCTGTTCGCTCTGTTTTTCTGTCCCCACGTGGATGCCGCTGTCTGAACTGGTGTAGGTCTGTGTAAGTGTCGATGACTGATAAATGAGGGCTGCACAGCAGCGGAAGGGCTCCGCTTGCTCACCAGTGTCTTGCTTTAAGAAGGAGAGAGTCTGAATTAAATGCAGCCACGTGTGATGCTTTGAGAAGTCATGGGGCAGATATGAACATACTATACTCTGTCTCTGTCTCTGTCTCTATCTCTGTCTCTGTCTCTGTCTCTGTCTCTGTCTCTGTCTCTCTCTCTCTCTCTCTCTCTCTCTCTCTCTCTGTCTGTCTAAAACATTACACAGTAAAAGGAAGAACACTTCTAAATATGCATGTGCAAGTGTTGGAGTTATTAATTGTGGGTCCGAAGGTAAAAGCTGGGCGTTTCTAATCTGGAAGTCTGGTACTCAGAAAGCTGAGCTGGGAACCTCTTGGCGCTGGTGCATGGCCAGAGGTGGAGAATCCCACAGTGGCCTGCGCTCGCCAGGGGCAATCACAGGTCACTAGGGACGCGGCGGGGGGCTCTCTTCAGGACGAGTGCTTCAGGGTGAGTGAAACATAGTGGACTTCGGGTTTAGACAGGGCCCCATCCCTGAGATGCCTCGTTCTGTGCATGCGGGTGTTCCAAAAGCTGAAAACTCAAATCCAAATCACTTCTGGCTCCATGACTGTGGAAGGAGGGATCCCCGCTGGACCTGGCATTCCCCGTCCATGTTCTTGTGGCATAGGCCTCCTGGACCCTCTAAATGAGCCCGCCTTTCCCACTTTGATGGTGTCTTACTCTTCTCCACCCTGCTGAGACAAAATACCCGGTACCCAAAATGAAGGAAGGAAAGGTTTATTTAGCTCACGGCTGGTGGAGGTTTCAATCCGTGGTCAGCTGGCTCCCAGGCAGGGTGGCACGTGGCAGAGGGCAGCAGCTCAGGGTGGCAGAAAAGAGTAAGAGCAACAGGAGAGAAAGGGGAGTGCGGGCCGGCTCTCCTCCCTCGAGCCGTAAGCAGGCTGCCCGCCCGGGCTGCAGCGCCCACACCGCCATTCCTGCGCTCTTCCTGTGCGGCTCAGGGTGCTCCCCAGGGAGGCCTGGCCCGCTTGGCTGCCCAGGGAGCCCTGAGCTCCTCAGGCGGGCACGGTGCAGGGACTGTCACAGATGACATCAGGCCTGGAGGCTGCGGGTCACAGCTCTGTGGCCCTGAGGGCAGAGACCCTCTGCTGAACACAGTCCGGAGCTTTCCAGGAGCTCTGCTCTCTCCTCTGCCTTCAGAGCCCAACAGCCTCCATTTCTTGGCCCTGGTGGACATTCTGAAAACCCTGACGCTGGCACGGCATTCTGGGAGGCTGAAGCAGGAGGATCACACTTCACAAATTCAGGCCCAGCCTAGTCACATCAGGGAGTCAGTGAGACCTTGACTCAAAAGAAAAACATTTGCAAGCTAGGAATGGAGCTCAGCGGGCACGTCCTGGCGCCATTTGCAATATTCCGCATGCGCACATGCACACACTCACACACACACTCACACACACACACACACACACACGCCCGAGGAGCTGTATGCCAGCCCTCCACTGCCCCACTCTCCACTGTCAGCTCTGTGCCATTTCCCCTGATGAAGGGCAGCTCCTCCCACCCCTGCTCCTCCTCCGATCTCTGCATGTCCAGCTGCCGGGCCGGGTGGGAGCACTGGGTACTTAGTGTTTATTTATTACCAGACACTGCTAGAGCCTAATGACACATAAATCTGAAGTTATGAAGTCTGGGCTCTCCACATTCCTGGCTGGAAACCATCCTGGGCTGGGATCACCTGGAGGCGAGCAGGAGAGCCCTGGCCGGGGTCCAGGCTGGTGCGGGACAGCCAGGCGAGGTCCTTTGTTCCGCAGCACAGGCTTCCACACTGGAGGCCACGCTCATTGTTGAGTTGCAGGTGTGCGGGACGGAAGGCAGACCCCTGCAGAAGACCGGGCTGTCCGCATGAGTGCTCACAGAAGAACAAGGCTTTCAGGGGTGGAGCCTGCTGCTCCCAGGCGGACACCTACAGCGACAGGGAAGCGACCTGTTTCCTGCTAGGGACAGGGCAGGGCAATCTCCTTGGGAGCAGCCTATACACCGGACATGTGGTGGTCCCTGCCTTCTTTGGGCCCTGTGTCTTGAGGCCAGTCTGAGGATGTCACAGTGCTGTGTCTGCCTGGCTTTCTGGAGGTCCCTCTGTCCTCTCTGTCTGCACTGAGCCCAGTGGTGCTCTCTCCTGCAGAAAAGTCTGATTCATCCTCATCCTTGCCCAGAGGTGAGTGTCTCCTCACCCCACTCCTCTCGTGGCTGGAAACCAGCTGTGATGCCCCACATCCAGCTGCTGGTGTCCCGCACACCTTCTGGACTCCTTGCCTGTTTTCCATGCATACCGGGGAGACCATGGGCTCTGCCCTGCTGTCCTGAGGCTCCTTGTCCCTCGAAAGCCAGACGTTCTCTGGGTTTAGACTGATTCTAACCCGTGCCCAAGGTGGCGAGGAGCTGCAGAAGGCCTCATGGTCCCATGCAGGTTCCACATGGCGCATCCAGAGGGCATCTAGGGGCTGCTCCCACTGGAGGCTTCAGCCCGAGGGTGACAGGCTCCCCAGGGCTCACTCCTGGTGGTCCCATTGCTTCAGGGCTTTTGTCGATTTTGCAAAATCCTGTGCAGTGTCCCATGCATGCCGTCTCCAGCAGCTCTGTGTGCTCCGTTGGCCTTGCTTGCTTCAGATTAATCTGCACTTTGCTTTCATGGTATGTGTTACGTCGTGTTCCCGGCGTGGAGGCTGAGGACTTGCAAAGGAGAGGCTTGGTTTGCTGTGAGATGGAACAGCCTGGTGAGGGGCCGAGCATCAGCCACTTCCTGCTCGTGGCTTTGACTTTTGCAAAGCTCCCCCCGCAGTGCAGCCTGAGGTGACACTCTCTGGAGAAGACAGAGGGAGGCAGGAGCAGACCTCCGGGCTTCCTGAGTCCCAGCGGAGGATCGGGCGTGAGACCAGCAGCCCCAGCATGCAGGACGTGGTCACCTTCCTCGGAGTAACTCTGGGCCTCACCATAGGCCTCGTCCCCGTAAGGGTTGGGGTGGGGTGGCCGCAGCTCCCTGCAACAGTGCATTCTGGAAGCTTCACCTCTTCCTGTGTTCTCCAGCCTGCGAGCTGCAGCTGTGGTGTGCTGGAGCCGAGCCGGGGTGACACAGAGTGGCACTACTGAGTGCACCGCAGTTCTCAGTCTCGTGAAGAGGACATGGGCCTGCTGTGCCCAGCAAGCCTCTTAGGAAGGTGCTCTTTCCTTTGGTTCCCTCAAGCTCAGGGAGTTTTTTTCTGTGAGAGAAAGGGAGTTCATGATTTATTTGAGACGGTTTTCTGAAAAGCCCCTTTCGCAAGTAACCTGCAGCTGGCCTGTGGGGAAGATAAATGAATCGCACGCATCATAAAAATTCCTGTGTGACATTCTGTGTGGGTCACTTTGCGGGGAGGGGTCACTGCTGCTGGGCTGCACCTGCAGACACGGCTGGTGCCCATGCTGTCATGGTGCGGCTGCAGAAACCCAGCCCGGGAGCGGGCAACACAGATGCTCGCTTCTGGGAGTCACCAGGAGCAGATGCCTCCATCCGGCCTCTCAGACTTGCCAGGAGCCCAGAGACAGGGCAGCTCAGGAGCACGGGCTCAGCTAGCAAAGCCCTCTTGTGAGGGCCACGTAGTGCCCCTGTGGCCCAGTGTCATGGTGGTGCATGTGGTAGGTGTTGGGCTTACGGTACTGTAATACATACAAGGAAAACAGACGTAAGTGTAGCTGTGTGTTTGTGTTAGTTCTGGTGGTCAACCAGGCTGGCCCTGAGACACACCCACAGAGCTGCTGGGGCACACTTGCCAAGGCCGTGTCTGGCGGGTTATGCACATGTGCCCTGGGAATCCAGGTGGGCCCCTGTCCCTTCTTGTCCCACACTGCCCCCTGCCCTGATGACCTTCTGTACACTGCCATGCCCCTCCCCATGCATTCTGCCTCTGAGCCAGCTGACGGTGGGCTGTCCCTTCTGGAGCCACGAGCTAAGCCAAGCTTGGACCCAGTCAAGCTTTCCCTGGTTCGGGTTGTAGTTGTCAGATGCTGTAGCCCAGCCACAGAAAGGCTTGTTTATACAGCTTTCTATGAATGTCAAAAAAATTACCATTTATTTAGTGGCTTAAAACAACACAAATCTATTATTTGATGGGTCTCTGGTCAGGTTCCTGGGCCTCACAGCTGGCACCTGTGCAGGGCTGAGTTCCTGCCGAAGGTCCAGGTGTGAACGCTTCCTTCCGGCTTACAGAGCCCTGAGCTCACTGCTTGTGCTCCTCTCTCCCCAGCCCCACCCCCATCTGGAAATCCCGACTTTCCTTGCCTTTACACCCCAAGAGCCCCTGTGACCACCCCAGGCCACCTTAGTGACCCTGGTGCTCTCCTCCTCTGGGGTCAGGTGACTAGCAGCCCTGTATCCTCAGCGTCGCTTTGCCATCTGAAGCAACAAATTCACAGCTTCTCAGGCTCTGGGCACCTGGAGGGGCCAGTCTGCCTACTGGGCCTACAATTCTCATTGGGGGGAGCACTAGGGGGTGGGACTAGGAATTGAACTCAGGTCTCAGGCTTCCCAGGCAGGTGCTGTATCACTCTGCTACCCCCCAGCCCCGGGGCTATCATTCTTAAATGCTGCCTAGCCTCTGTCTCTGGGACTTTTGATTAAGATTCGCTTGTGTCTGTTTTTGCACGAACCCTCCTCATGCACGCGGGCATGGCATGCACACTGCGCTTTGTAAGGCAAGCCCTCACTGGTGTGCCTCTTTCCAGGCATACGTGTGCATGCACGCATGGTGGCCAGGCTGAGCGGCCTCCGCCTCTGTCCGCAGCATCACCAGGGACACCCACACTCCAGGGGCCTCGTCGAGCTGATGATGTGCAGCGTGGGGTCCCATTACAGATCGCAGCTAGCAGGCAGTGTGTGGTCTTAATCGTCCCTCAGGTATAACACAGGCACCATGGGGACAGCACTGCTTTCCATGTAGCTCCACTCTGTGCCTCTGGCCCCTGGCAGGACATCAGAAACAAAGGTGACACTCTGGAGGAATCTGGGGGATGCATGGCAGGGAGGGACAAGTGCCACATTCAAGGAGACGCCTTTCCATTGTCTTAGATGTGTGTGGTGAAGGGTTGCTGGTGCAGGAAGTGCTCGAGCTGGCGTCAAGGAGGCCCCTGCAGGAGGAGAGCCCCTCTGCCTCCTTCCTGCCCTTGCGGGGTCAGGACACACTGAGCAGGGCACAGAGAGGGAAATTGGTCCCCGGCACCAGGCACAGAGCTTGTGCTCAAGGAGCAGTGTTTGTATGGCCTGGTGGCAACCCGTGGAGGCCCAAGATGGGTGTACGATTGTCTTCACAAGCCACGATAGTTATCCTGTGCCCCCCACCCTAGATGGGAAGGGATCTGCGATCTGTCTCAGCTACCTGGAACTCTTGGCTCTGCCCATGTTCTTGGGACAAAGACCCACAGAGGCCATTGTAAGATCAAAGACACAGGGCACCGCGGGTCAGGGACTTCCCTGGAGGAGGCTGCAGAGATGCGGAGCTGCAGTCACAGTGGCTCTAAGGGCTGTAGGCCTGCTCTCCCGAAGAAGATAGGTCACCATTGCAGGCCTGACATGTCAGTGTGGGAGTGAGCACCCGCACTGTGGCCTGAGCCGGTCTGTGTCAGAGCCACGCCAGAACATGGGCCCTGGAGTGAGGGTGTGCAGCTGCTGTGGATTATGTCTAGAGGTCCCCTGCAGCTCCCATACTGCACCATCAGCGAAACGGGAAGGATGGCAGGATCTGATGGCTGACGTGCCGTCAGAAGGTGAGTCGGGACGAGATGGTCCCTGGAGGTGGGGCAGGAGGTTCCCCTCCCCCAAGCCCCTCCTTTCTCCTCTGCTTCCTTCCTATCCGCCACACTGTGAGCAGCTCTCCTCCGCCAGTCCCCTCTGCCATGCTGCCCTGCCTTGGAGCCAGCCCACTGTGGACTGAACCTGCTGCAAGCTGTGAGCCAGAATAAAGCCCTCCTGCCTTACACTGTGGGTGCCAGGCATCATGTGGCAGCAACAGAGAAGTGGCTGGACAGTTGGGTGGCAGCTGGGGGACTTGGGAGGGCCACATCCAGGACTGCGCCCTCCCCAGCAGCACTAGCGCCCAGCTCAGAGTGGCTCCCTAGGGAAGCTTCTCCACCAGACCTTAGTGGCCAGTGGTCCAGACAGGCTGATGCCCAGCGCCAGGGTCAGCAGAGGCGGGAAAGCCTCCCTGTCCCAGAGTCTAGGGTTGGCACCCCTGCCAGCTCTGGATCTGGGGGGCCTGAGGGCACTGGTCGGAGGAACTTGCATCATCGCGCACAGGGTGCATCGCCTGGGGTCTGCTGGTCTCCCATTCGGTCCACCCCATGTGATGCAGTTGGAGAGATGTCCTTCCTGGAGAGGCCTGCCGGGCCCTGGGGAAAGGCCCCCAGCCTGCACTGTGCATGGAGAGACCTTGGAGCCAGGGCGGTGACAGAGGGACCTGGAGCTCGGGCTCAGTTTTCACACAGCACACCAAGCTCGGCTTCCTTTGGCCTTAGACTTTTGTTTCAGAGTCCTGACCCAGGAACCAAGAGTGGGAAACACACGCCTTCCATGAGGGCGATGACCTTCAGAGTCCTTCTTCCAAGGGACAGCAATTTAATTTAATTTCATCTCCACATATTTGTCCACGTTATATTACATTAAATGAGTTATTTTTAATCATTGTTCATAAATCACAGTGAGGGTACGCCCAGAGGCACAAAACATTTGCATACAAGTATTAATTGCCACCATCTCCCCTCATGGGTTCTTGGGAAATTAGATGAATATACAGGCAGGAAGTGGGGCAGCGGGGTAGGCGGAGTGGAGGAGCCAGGAGGACCACTGAGGGGTGCGTCCCTGCTCCTATTCCTTGTCTCCCCGACAACCTTCCCTGGTTGCCAGGGTACACAGGGAGCTTCAGGAGCCTCCCAGGGAAGCCCCCTCCTCCATGAAACCCACCAGGATTCCTCCAGATCAAATGCTCTAGTCTCTCAGGGAACTTGTGTGCTCCCTGGCCATCCCCTCCCCCTGCCCTGCTACTCCTCACAGTCTGGGCCTCTTTTCCTCCCCTGTGGACCAGTGCTCCTGCCCTCATCTCTGCTATGCTCTCAGAAGGCTGCTCCTCCGTGCTCCGCACCCCTGCATCCAGTGCTGGGCACCAAGGGCTGAGTTGCCATTTGTGGAGCTCCGGCTCCCCATGCAGGAGAGCTGCATGCTGTCCCCACCGTCTGCTGAGCTCTGCAGGCAGTGCCCAGCCCTCCTCCTGCTCCAGGTCTCGCTGCACCTGGACGTCCAGGTCCTGCACCCCATCCTCCCCTACTTGGCTGCTGAGAGGAAGTGCATGACCAGGGGAATTTTCTCTGCTTTCTTGACCCAAATCCTGTGCTAGCTGCAATACCCCGAAACGTGAGTGTGGCAGAGGCAGGAGGGGAACCTGGGTGGGGGTGGGGTGCTGCTGCATGGAAAACCAAGGTGTCCCCACCTGTTGCTGCTTGGCTAGGTCGCTGGATCAAAGGTCCCCTCCTGTAACACAGCATCCGTCTCTGGGTTCGTCATTACTGGGACACAGGCATTTGTCAGCTTCGGTTCTGTGCTGTTTACTGATAACAACTTGATTGCACGTCCTCCATCTCGGCCTGGAAATGACTTTGCCAGTTCAAAGCCAAGCAAGCAGTTGTGTGATGAAGTAATCATGGCAAGGGTCAACCCCTCTCATCAACAGCCACGCTGAAGGGCCGCATAGGAACAGCAATAACACTCAGACACGGAAGAGACATGGTTTTCATTGCTGCAGCTCCCAGGACCGGGTCAGTCCCTGTAATTGGTGCTTTCCTGGGCGGGCACATCCTGGTGGGTGGCGAGCACTAGTAATTGCTGGTGCTGCGGGAGACCCTGGCCCATGCGTCAGTCTTCGTCCCAAATCGTCCCTACCATCCTGCTTCTTTCTTCCTTGACATTATTATGTTTGTGACGATTCTGACAGATTTTCCACAGGCCTGAAATTTTGAGTAAATAGACCCAAATTAACAGCTATTTATGACACTTCACTCCAGGGAACAAATCAAAAGGGCTCGTTCCCTGAACAAAATCTGTTCTCTACTTTTAATGAATGGATGTTCTTATCACTGAAAGTGGAATCAGACCAGGGCAGCCCATACTCTGATGGGTTGAGAAGGCAGGATGGGATCACCTGTGGGAGGGGAGGGCGGAGCCCTCGCTGCCTCCTCTGCAGTAATGGGCCGCAGTAATGAGCGCCCGCAGGCTGTGCAGCCTTCCCCAGCTGGTTTGAAGATGACTTCCTCTTACTCCTGGCGCTGTGCAAGCCACGTGGGACCCAGAGTGTCCAGGAGTGACCTTTGCTGATGGCCACGTGGTACTGGGTGACTTTAAAGGCCAAGACTCAGAGGGCCTCGGCACTGGGTGGGCCTCTGAGAGGGCAGCCGCCTCCTGCACCGGCTGGTCTCAGAGCTCTCCCACCAGGACTGTCACATCGCGCAGGGCCAGCTGCCGTCACTGTGCAGGAGGCTGTGGGGTGCCGGAAAACTGCACAGAACCTCAGATGTTGGCACAGGAGGGTGTGCTTCTCCAGGATGGAGTGGTGGAGCCCGCATGCCAGCCGCCATGAGCGGACAGGGTCGGAGACGCAGATGCCACAGCACTGCTCATTCCACGAGAAGGGATTTTGCCACAGTGTAAAGACAGGCTCTGTGGGCTGTGGGAGCAGCAGGGGCAGGGCAGGGAGAAGGAGAATGAGCAGGCCAGTGTGCCACGGAAGGGCGCTGCATGCAGAGTGCCCAGATGCTTGGTGCTGAGGCTTGGTTCTCAGTATGGGATGTTATAGGAGGTGGGACCCAGAAAAAGCCATGTGCTCCCAGAGTCTCACCTGCCAGGGCCGGCTAAAGCTGTCTCCCAAGCTCAAGGGACTAAGGTGCCCCCTGTGTCCCAGCCCCTTTTCCTGGTCTTCAGGACCCCGTGACACTAACTGCCGCAAGACCCTCACAGAGCGGAGCCCATGGCAGAGCCTATTTATAAAGTGTCCAACCCTAATGTTTTGTTGTGGAAACACTAAAGGTTTTAAGACAGGAGTAAAAAAGCCATTGAGATAGCTCAGCAGACTAAGTGCCTGCCTAGGCAAATGCAGGGACAAGGGATCCATCCCCAGCATGCCTGCCCCTGGGCTTACTGAGCCAGCCACAGAGACTGGGCATGGTGGCCTGTAATCCCAGCACTGGGAAGCCTGAAAACAGGAGGACCACTATGAGACTGAGCTGCACAGTGAGACCAGGAGTGAAGCTGGCAGAGACATAGTTCAAAAGAAAATCGCCAGTGCTGAAAGCAACCCATCTCCACGCTCATGTGCATCGGCCGTTTCCCCACCAACTGCCACTGGATCTCTCTGTCACATTTGCAGTGAAGGTTGTCACCTGTTGCTTGTCTCCTGTTCCTTCCCAGGTTGCCTTCAACTTGACGTCCATGCACAAGAGACTCCATGTGGCTGAGTCAGGGGTCAGGGCTTGGGTGTCCACTCACTGGTTCTTGTGGCCATGCGTGGGTACACTGCTGCTTGCCTGGTCCCTGGCTCCCCTTCTCCTTTACCTGTGGTTTCGACTGTCGGGGTAAGCCAGCCCAGGAGGCATTCCCTTGGACCCGCCCTCTCTGCCTCCATAGATTCCACACTGGTTCAGGTCTTGAGATCATTGGGGGGCTGCTATCACACCTCTCGATCAGAACCCTTCTTCCTGACCCATGAAGGCCACACGTAGCAGCTCTCAGCCCCTTCTCTGGGATCCGAAGTCCCGAGCTCACGTGTACACGCTGAACTCTGCACACTGACCCCGAATGCTGCTTCACCCAGTCCGCTTGTCTCATCTGTGCTCTTCCTTCCCTTCAACTGCTTAATACAAAAGCTTTGCACTCATGTGAAACTCTCATTCTTTGCGTCCCTTGCAGCAGGAACTCGCCGACTCCATGTTCCTCTCCTTCCTTTTTGAGCGCCTCTCGCCCAACCTCTCCTCTGCACCACAGCTCCCAAGGTGTCTCTCCACTCTTCCTGGCCCATAGCCTGGGGCCATGTGCACCTAGGTGGATCCCTTGTTCCTGCCATGCTCTCTCTTTGAATCAGAGTAGAATCCGAAGGACTTGCACCCCGGGGGCCTGGGCACGACCCCTTGCTATGCTTCTCACAGCCTCTAGGGGCTGCAGTGTGTAGCCCAGATCTCAGTGGGGCTCTCAGGAGAGGAGGCTTTGCGGTGGGTAATTAGGATGTAGGCCTTCAGTGGAAGTGGAATTCTCTTAGCACCTCAGAGCTAAGCCCCCAGCCCCATGGCCCTGGGTGGGCAGGACCTGAGGTCTACTTGCCCCACAGTGAGCCTTCCGTTCCTGGCCTCCTGGCCCTGCCTCCCTTCACTGTTGTTGCTGGTATTCTCATTTAGTTTCTATTTTCTTGCACAGAGCACATCCATCACCTCATAACTTAAAAAGCCACCTACTATGTGTTAGGTCTGTAGGTACTTTTATTATTTGTTTATTTTAGGTCTGTAGCTATTTCTTCTCCTCTGTTAGAAGGTGAGAGGCTCAAGCTGTCTGCTTCGTTTCTGTCCCAGAAATGAGAAACTGCTTAGTGCGCAGCAGAACTCTGAAAACCTTTGTGTCTGGTCAATGGGATCTTCAGGCTACAAAGTACAGTTGATTACCATGATGTCTGGCTGCCCATCATTGCTGCACTTCAGTGAGGCAAGTGGAAGGCAGTGTTCAGTTGGAAAAAATGGCCATCCCAAATGGCACGAAGTTTAGTGCCATTTTTAGCAGCAAGACCGAAAGGTAGATCCTACGTAACTCCTTAAAATTTCTAGAAAACGAATACTTCCTGCATTTTATACCCAGCTCAACATTCCTTCCACAAGAGTAAAAATAAAGATCCTTTCAAACCTTCACAAGCTCAAAGCAAGTGTACCTATGTCCTCATTTCAGAGAAGATCTTGTAATATGTGTTTCTACCAAAGATACCCATCCACCAAGGTGTTTGGAGCAGCAAGAACTTCATCTGGGAGGCAAACACACTCTCCTGAGATGTAGCAGCTCACACTGCCCATGCAGACGATGAGGTTCAGAGCCGCTGAGCAGCTAAGAGAAGACGTGGTTGCCAGTAGTGACCAGCAAAGGAATTCGCACACCTGGGGGAGAATTTCATCTCTGTAGGGAGCTTGTGGCTTGAGAGTTGCAGACAGTAAAAGCTGAAAATAAATATGACAATGATTAAGGTGGAAGAAACTGGATAAAATCAAAGGAAAAATAATCATGGTCTATCACATAATTCGAGCATGAATACTATTGCTCTATCTATGATAATATAATCAGGCAATATTACCCTACCAAAAAAATAAGATACAGCTGTGTTAGGAGGAGAGGTAGGGGAAGAAGCAAAAGAGAGAATTCCTTGATAAAATTAATCTTTTTTTTTTGGAAAGCTCATTCTTCTCAAAGGGTTCACAATCAGCTGTTGAGTTCTATGGACCACACACCAAATCCTTTGCTTCCTGATTTTCCCAGCACCCTGCGGTGTCCCCTGGTAATCTAGGGCAGAGAATCCTGGCGTCCATCTACACCCACAAAATCTCTGTGCCCTTTCCTAAGCCTCCTTTCTTGTCCTTCAGATTCAAATGAAACAGCTCTTCTGGCCTGTCACAGAAGGCTTATGCTTTCTTTCTCTGTCTTCCTTAAACCTTCTCTGTCTTTGCTCCCTAGCTCCTGTGGTCTGGCCAATTTTCAATACAGTACGGCCACCTGTGGCTGAGTCC
Source organism: Ctenomys sociabilis (assembly GCA_004027165.1). Classification (NCBI taxonomy): domain Eukaryota; kingdom Metazoa; phylum Chordata; class Mammalia; order Rodentia; family Ctenomyidae; genus Ctenomys; species Ctenomys sociabilis. The sequence continues at coordinate 40,424 of PVKA01008252.1, read as the reverse complement.
TGCCTAAACCCTGGCCACAGGTCTGAAATTCCAGAACACATTGACAGCAAGGGCTCCACTCACGTGAGGGGCCTGATGCTGCCATTTGAAGTCTCAGTGCAAGGCTTTAGCCCTGTCAGTTTCCCCACTGCATCTTCCATTTGAGGACACAGCTCCAAGTCACCATCTTGGGAACTGCAAGCAGCCCTCTCCAGACCCTGAACCATTACTACGGACTTCCTGGCCTCCAGAGCTGAAGGAGGCTAAATTTTAGCCCCATGCACATTACTCATCAGTGGCTCATCTGCTACAGCAGCACAAAGCAGTTTTACAATTCGATAGATTATTTGTTTCGTTGCGATTGAGAGAAGGATGTTAAAACTCATGCTGTGATTTCATACATATTGACTTCTTCCTGTAATTCTGAATTTCTCCACTGTATGTAATTTAGGTATGCTATATTAAGTGTTTAGAAATATAATATCATCTTCATAAGTTAAATTTTTTTTATCACTTTATATAAGTTGTCACCCATAATAATCTTTTGAATGAAATGTAGACTTGCTTCATTATGTTTAATAGAGACCCCTGTCTTCTGTTGGTTCTTACTGCCTGGCGTATCTCTCTCCTGTATTAATTCTCTATGGTAGTGTAACAAACATCTTAAAATTCTTGGTCTTCAGACAACTTCCATGTGCTGTCCTTTGGTTCCTGTGAGGGGCTGGTGGGGTGATACACTCTGGGTGCCACCTGAGCCTGCAGAGTCCCTGAGGCTGGGCTGGGTCAGAAGTGGCTTCCTGGGGACTGGCTGGCAGCAGGGCTGTGTCTCCCGCTGTTCCCCAGTCTTCTCACAGCGTCTGGGCACCTGGGTGTCCCCATAGCTCAGTCTGCAGCTGGAAGCCTCAGCCAGAGCAGGCGGGAAGAAAGGGCACAGGAGGACGCCGACACCCCAGCCTCACCAGCCACACCCTCATGCCTCTTCTGGTCCTTGGAGCCGAGCCCAGGGCCAGCTCACAGCTGAGGAAAGTGTGCAGAAGAGGACGGTGACCCCGAGGAGTGCCAAGGTCACCCTAGGAGCCTGCATCCCACCCAACCCTGCTGGCTTTCTCTCCATGTTGTCAGCAGCTCTCTTATAAAACACATAGTTCGATGGTTTCTGCCTTGTTTTCTAAGTGTTTTTAAACTCCAGTTAAGCTGGATGTTAATCTTTGCTTTTTGTCACTTTTCGTTTATTTTCATCACTGAACATTCCATAACTTAAGGCTTCTCTGGTCTCGTCTTCCCCTGGCCCAGCTACAGTAGCTCTGAAGCAACCCTGCAAGTGTGCTTCACTTGCCTTTCCTAGTGGAAACCAAGAGCCAGCCAGATAGCTCAGCAGATTACAGCACCCACTTAGGCAGAAGCAGGGACCAGGAGTTTGACCCCAGGCCTGCTGTGCCGGCCCCACCCCTGGGGTGTGCTGAGACAGCAATTGAGACTGGGTGTGTTGGTGTGCGCCTGTAGTCCTAGGTTGTGGGAGGCTGAAAACAGGCTGATCACTACAAGTCCGATCAGTGTAGTGAAACCCTATAGACCCTGTACTAAAATACAAAACAACAACAACAAAAACCTCTAATGGAAACTAAGGCCAGCAGCTTCCCTGGGGTTAAGCATTGCATCTACACCTCTGCTGATTTGCTACGTGAGGTCACTAAGCCTAGAACAGCAGCTGCAAATAGCAATAAGCGTGTTTGGCTCTAAAATACGCCTCGCCTTCTAGGCGGTGTCTGCTTCGGGCCCAGTGGGTGTGGAAATGGCCAGCAAGTGGGCGTGGCTATGGCGCGCCCCTGTGTAGTGTGTGGTTCTGGGCTCTTGGTGCCCTGGGGACTCCTGAGCCTTTTGCTTCCCTTTTGTTTCAAGAGAAAGCAGTCCCTGATGTGTTCTGCCCTGAGCTAGACACTGAGCTCTCTACCTCGCAGGGCAGGGGAGCCTCTGGGTGTGGGGTCCCCTGTGCACTGGGAGATATTTGATGCTGTGCTCAGAACTGGGACAACAGGCCCAGAGCGAGGTCCTTCCAAGTCAGATTCCCTGTCCCATTTGACCCTATAGACCCACCGGATGGGTTGACCTTCTGGTGTCTTGGGGCTTCTACAAGTAGGACCCCACTCTGGGTGGGGTCCAGTCATACCCAGAAAGCACAGCAGGGGGTATGTCTTTCTCAGCTCTCGCTCTGGTAATGACCATGCTCCCCACTGGGAAGGTTTGGGCTGGCACTGGGCGCTCCTCCTGCAAAGACTGCAGCTGGCGGTGTGTAAGCCCTGTGACTAGCTGCAGGGTGCAAAGCCGTGGTCCCAGCGGAGACAGCCGGCCTCACTGGCTCCTGTGCCAGCAGTTGCTCCCAGGATGCATGCAAAGCAGGCCCCAGCTGCCTTCCTCTTCATGTCATTCGCAGGGGCCTGGCCTCCTGCAGACTGGACACTTGCTAAAGAGCACACAGGCCCCTCCTGACCACGCTGGCACTGCTCTCCCCACTGCATTTTCAGGCATGTGCTTCAGCAACTTTTTCATGCCCTGTGAAGATGCAGTCTCTTCTCCTCTTGGGGGACAGGCTGGGGTAGCTGAGCAGGACACATGGGGAGGAACTCTCAAACCTCATTGCCTTCCACACTGGGGGACCAACTGTTCTGGCCTCCTGGCACCATGGAGCTTCCCAGGAGGCAGGAATTTGAATTTCACAGCCAACAGCAAAAGCCATCCTGGGTAGCAGCAGTTCTTTCAGAAAAGGGCTCTGTGGGAGAGCAAAACTCCCACTGGCCTTGGACAAAACGTGGACGCATGGACTCCTAGAAGGTGCAGCATCATTAGGGGGTGCAGGGAGGAGCTGGGTGGCAGCAGGGAGGAGTGGCCACAGGGAGGCTCTGCCCCTGGATACCACAGGCCTGGGAGGGCCACAGTGCCAGCTCCAGTGTGGCCAGTGCTGTGGGACACGTCTGGGAGTGAGGGAGCTGCAGGGAGGCAGGGAAGGAATCAGTCTCCCCGGGGCAGGGCGTAAGGCCACCCATCACCACTCTCCTCCCTCGCCAATCTTCTGGTGCGGCTGGCCAAGGTGTACCTGAACTTCATGGCTGTGCCCTGGATGTGGCTTGTTCGTCCTGCTGGATGTGCAGCTCTCGTGGGTGGCAGTGCAGTTCCTTGAACACTATGGAAATTATCTCTTCAAGTATGACTACTTCTCTTTTGCTTTTAAAATAAAAGCTATTAGACATTACTTTGTCAATGCAGAGGTGGTGCAGGCTGGTGGTGGAGAACGTGATACTGAGGGTCAGGCTGTAGTTCAGCAGCATGTACAAAGCCCTGGGCTCCATCCCAGGACTGCAGAGAGAGAGAGACAGACAGACAGATAGACAGACAGACGGATACAGATAGACAGATAGATAGTCAGACAGACACAGAGACAAAGGCTGGCTGCGTCCTGGGTTTAAATCTTGTTTTCCAAAGTCAGGACCACATGGCCTTGAGCACCTGACAGTCACTGTCATCTGCAGCGTGACTTGAAAACCAGGCTCCTGTTAGCCCCTTGCAGGCTTCTTAGGACAGCTACAGGGATGGTACTGGGCAGCTCCAGGGCGTGGTGTAAAGTGCTACATCTGCCTATCATGCTTGCTCAGTACCAGTGCCGCTCTTCCCCTTTCACTGTAGTAGGAGCACAGCTGTGCCCTCAGTATGGCAGGGAGCGCCATGTGCCAGGGCTCCCCATGGGCACAGTGCCCACTCTACCCGGAGCCACAGCTCCTCCAGCCCAGCCACCCCATGCCTGTCTGCTGGCCCAGGTCCCTCGCACTGCCCTTGCCTTCTGTGATTGGCCCGTGCACCCACGCCACGTCGCACGGTGTCCTCCTGACTCACAGCCACCACAGGAGGCAGGACTCGCCCCCGTCTGGAGTGAGGTGACGCTCCTCAGTGCTCCTGTCTGCCGGTCGGGCTGGCCTGCGGCCGATTTCCTGGGGTGCATCTTCATCTTCTAGGTTGGTGCTTTAACTGGCTACTTCCAATCTTTGTGCGTGTGTGGCTCTGGGGACGGAACCCAGGGCTTTTGGCTTGAGCTACATGCCAAAGCCTTCTTTATGTGATTTGCTTTTGGAGGGCAACTCTTGCTAAGTTGTCCAGCCTGGCCTCGAACGGGCAGTCCTTCTGCATCAGCCCCTCAGGATGCTGGGTTTACAACATGGGCCCCACGCCTGCCTTCTAATTTGTTTTGCAAGACACAAAATAACTATTTTTTAAAAATTAAAAATTACCTAGTAACACTTCTTTTTAGGAAATGCTTGATTTAATTTTAGTAAATTTAAATGTTTCAATTGCACACAAGTAGAAGCTAGAGCCCAGAGCGTACAGGTGGTCAGTGAAACCCTGAGAAGCACAGCTCGATGAAGATGTGGGATGCGGCTCACCTGTTCCTGGGGACACTGGACAGCCAGGGACCCCTGAGAGCAAGAGGCCACTGTCTCACACCTTCAATAGTACAGACCTCGTGTGGCTGTGGTTGGTAGTATCCATGTCATTTCCAGCTTAGACTATGGTGTTTAAAGCTACCCATAACATTTTTGTAGAGGTTGCTCTACAGATGTATATTTTTATTCTCTCTCAGTGGAACTGGTGACCGGATGCCCAGGTGGATGTCTATGGGCTGGGGAGATGGCTCGGTGGAATAAGTGCTTCCTTGGCAAATACAAGGGCCTGAGTTCAATCCCTGGTTCTGCCAGAGATTGGAAAAAAAAAAAAAAAAAAAAAAAGCATTATTTTAAGCCGGGCATGGTGGCGCAGGCCTGTAATCCCAGCACTAGGGAGGCTGAGGCAGGAGGATTGTTGTGAGTTCGAGACCAGCCTGAGCTACAAAGTGAGCTTAAGGACAGCCTGAACTGCACAGTGAGACCCTGTCTCAAAAAGACAAAAAAAAAAAAAAAAAAAAAGAGTAGAATGTATATTTTTTTATGGGGGGAAGAAAGCTTCTGCCCAAGAGAGGGACAGAAGGGGACCCGAGTGGGTTGCCCAGGAACCTGCCTTTTGTAGGGCTTTTCATAGAACAAAATCACAAGGAGAGGTGGGTCAGAGGTGAGAAACATGGGAACTCACTAGGTGGGCAGGAGGTGGGACAGAATTGCGGTCAACTAATAGGTCTAAAAAACCATTGCTCAGGTAAAATTGATTAAACCAGAATCAAATGGGGAAGCCAGTCACGTAGCATGAGGACATGAACTCTGAGCGGGGCTCCTCCTGCAGGTGTTGCGTCAGTGACTCTTCCAGACTTTTTCAAAGTGATTGATGCCTATTAGAGCATCAGTCCCTGACATCCAGCCCAGGGAGGTGTGCGGGGGCATTTGCTTCTTCTTCTGTCTTAAGGTCCGGCCCACTCGGGCCTGTCTCTCGCACAGTTGGAGGAGGGGGCCCAGCCCTTCCTGGCTGCCTGTAACATTCTGGCTAATTCACCGCTTACAATGCATGAGGTTTGAGCAGCAATCTACAGATGATTTAAAATATATTCTTGTTACGAAAATCTGTAACATACGTATTGTTGTATGCTACCTTGTTTCTGTCTTTTTTTCTGTTGTTTTTCCTAATGTTCTTAACTCTACAACATAAAATTAAATTTAAAACAAGATTAATAAAAAATATATGGGAGGTTGTGGAAAGGCTACATACAAGTTCTATACGTTGTATTCCAGGACTTGAGCATCTCAGAGTTCAGTATTTCTGGTCTCCAGAACGTGGAGAACAGGTGCGCAACAGGTGTGCAGGTTTAATATGTGTGTGTGTGTGTGTGTGTGTGTGTGTGTGTGTGTGAGATTTGTTATATTATGTATTGGAGATCTTTCTCCCATTCTGTGGCTTGTATTTTTCGGTTATTTTTTAATTTACTGCTACTATTTTCATGAGCAGGGTGTTTCTTATCTTGGTGAAATATGTAATGAACTTTCAAGTTTATTGTGTTTTATGTCTTCTATAAGAAATCATTCCTTATCCCAAAGCTAGAAAAATAAAGATTTAGCTTCTCTTGATTTCTATAAAGCTCTAAAGTGCTGATTGGGATCATGGCGTACCCATTTATTAAGCTAGGAAGAGCTGACATCGCGGAAGCCCCGCGCTCCCCAGCCTCAGAGGAGCGCGCGTTCACCTCCGCTCTCTCTCTGCCTTCTTCAGTGATAGTGGATGGAGGTCCTAGTTTTCAGGATCGTGGCTTTTAGCTCTTCCTCTTGTTTTCCTAAATGCACCTTCTGTCATCATGCACACCGTCACTGTGCTAAGGACGTGGAGCCCACTAAGTACACAGTGGCACGTCCAAGTCCCTTAGCTGAGCTGGGCGCTGTCTTCCACTGTGATAGATTCTCGGATTAGCACGGAACACCACGTCTGACCCACTCCGCAGGACAGGGCCACAGCTCTCCCTCAGGGTTGGAGCTCAGCTCCAGCCTGGGCCCTGCTGCCTGGAAGTGGCACCCCTGGGTGTCAGGCTGGCTGTGCACCGCACACTGCATTCCTTAGTAGGTCCCTGGGGGCATTCATTAGAAATGACGTTGAATTTATTTTTGGGGGGGGTAAAGGGGATTGAACTCAGGCCCTTGGTCTTGCCAGGCAAGTGCTTATTCTGCTTGGCTGGTGCCAAGATGTTGTATTTGGCCCAAGGTCTTCTTCAGAATCTCTTGGGATTACCTGAGAACTTCCCCGTGATTCTTACGTTAGCTGACTATCATCTGAACATGAGGCCGGTGGCTCCTTCAGTGTCCCTCATAGTCACACTGGTAGGTTCAACTTACCAGCTATTGTGAAGGGCTATGTTTCTGTGCTTGTGAAGTCCTTTGCCTAGTTTTCTGTGATTTTGTAGGTGTTTACCTGTTGTTAAATTGTATCTTTTGAGGGATATTGGCATAAAATTTTGGTCAGAAATTGATTGTAAGGCTTCAGTTCTGTGGAGCAACACTTATTCTTTTATTGTTTTACCCCTTTCTCTCTCTCTTTCACCAGGGATTGAACTCTGGACCTTACACTTGCCAGGCAGCCACTTACCCTGCTAAGCTATGACCTTCGGCTTCCTTATTTTATATTTCTTGATTAAAGTTGCTGACATTTAAAAATGTTATTGTTTTCCCAAAAAAGCACATTTGAGTTTTGAACTTTTCCCCAAATTTATTATTTTCTTCCTTCTATTTACTTTAGACTTAATTTTTTCTTCATTTTCATGGTTCTTAAGATGGAATTTAGAGACACAATTTTTAACTCCATTTTTTTCCTGATATTAGAATTAAAACTGTAGATTTTTCAAGAACGTACTGTCTGGCCGGCATTCTCACGTTCATATGGCAAAGTCTAAAAAACATTTCTCATTTCCCCTATAATTTCTTTTGCTCATGTTTTATTTAAAAATTCAGAGGATAAGATCAACACACCAAAATCAATTGTGCTTCCATTAAATAGCAGCAGATAATCCAAAACTGAAATTAACCTTGCAGCTTCATTCTCAGAAGTCTCCAAAGAATAAACACGTAGAAGTGGAAAGATAGGTGACTTGTACACTTAAATTTAGAAAATATTGTGGAGAGAAATAAGACCCTCAGGCACCAAGGGGCATTTTAGGTCTGTAGATCTGAGCATTCAGTGGGGATTCTCAAATCCATCCCCAAATTGGCGATCCTCTCCAATCTCAGCGGGCTTCTAGTGAGAGACGTGAGTGCAGATCTTACCGTGCAGATGGGAACAGAATGGAACACAGAGAAGAGGCAGGAAGGTGGAGGTGGTGGACGCCTGCTTCAGAGCTCAGCTCAGTGGGCAGGTTCCATACCCAGAACCAAAAATGCAAACACGCATGTACATGCATAAACATACATGTGTACATGCATGCATGCATATATGCATACATAAAATAAGAAAAACCAAAGCCAAACAAAACCCAAAAAATATAGTGTAAAGTCAAAGCAACATAGACAGTGTGGCTCAGATTGGAGGTCAGGCGCGTAGGTGATGGATGGTGATGATGCCGCCTTGTGTTTATGTCCACTCGGGTTTTGAAAATATGCTTTTAGTTTTTAAAGAGAGCACAAAATGCTTCTGCTCAGTGTTTGGGCAGCGGGTCCAGGTAATTCCATGTGGAGGAGAACAGGCTCTTCAAGAAGCGGCCTTCAGACAGCTGGATGTGCCCAGGCAAAAGCAAGTCCACTTCAGTCCCTGCAGTACATGCGCAGCGTCACCCTAAAGGCACCATACTCAACAACAAAAGCTAAAAGTAAACATTTTGTAGAGGGAAACAGAGCCGAAAACCTCTTCGATCCCCGGCTGAGCAGAGAGCCCGTAGATGTTTCGGCAAGAGCCTGACTTGTCAAAGAAAAAAAGTGCTAAAGCAGACCCTGTTACTTGGAAACGTCAGTCCCCAAAAGACTGGTAACAAAATGAAAATTCTGACCACAGATGGTATAAAAATATTTGCAAATCATGAACTCCTACAACTCAGTAATAAGAAGATTAATGGTCCAATTAAATGGTGGGAAAAAGCACTGAACAGATGTTTTACCAGGAAGTGACACCCGGGCCAGGCGCGTGCAAGGGCAGTGCCGTTAGTCATCGGGCACACGCAAAACCCACGAGGCTGGCTGGGGGGTGGGGGTGCTGAGGGTGGCTGAGGATCTGAAAGCTGCGCCCCTCCCAAACCACGCCCAGACCCAGTCACTTTGCAAAGCGCTAGGGCTGTTTTATTAAAGTTAAATGTACGACTCAGCGATTCTATCTGTCAGAATCTTCTCAGGAGAGCTGAAACACATAAGAGATGGATACTGGTGAGCTCAGCAATATGATTTATAAGAACCGCCTCTCCTAGTCTGGCTTCCATTGTTGTGACAAAGTACCTGTGATGCCTTGGTTCATTGAGCCCACAATTTTGGAGACAGATGTCACAGGTAGGGCTGCCATGCCTGCTGGCCTCTGCCAAAGCCACTGTGCACAGTAGTCTTCCTTCCCAAGGGTCCTGCCTCTTGATGTACCCACCATGTGGGGACCAAGCTCCCAAGTGTGAAATCTAGGATAGAAGGGACATCCTGAAACCAGATTCAAACCACAGCCAGCTCCTCAAAGGAAATCATTTCAGGGCCCACCAAATGGCAGATGAATCGATGACAGGTGGCAAAGCTGCAGGGTGGGGCACCATTTAGCGGCTCCAGTGACAAGTGATTGCCACTTGCTACGAGCTGAATGGACCTCAGAAGCTTGTTTGACGCAGAAGGAGCCAGATGTCAGGGCTCTGTGTTATGGAACTCCTTGTACGCGGGGCCTGTAGAGAAAGCAGCTCTTGGTAGATGGATGAGGGGCAGGGGCAGGGGCAGGGGCAGGGGCAGGCAGTGCGACTTAAACTCAGACAACCTGTGGGCGTACCTGGGAAGCTGGGTTCTAAAGCGGACTGAGGAAGTGCCTGTGCGGTTCCGGAAGTTAAAACAGGAAGTCTGTTTAATTCTCCATTTATTCTTTTAGGTTTTCTATCATTATTGATTCTAAGCAAATTTTCTTAGCATCATAGGGCATATAATATAGGATTATTGACTTCTGTAATTTGTTTTTTTTTTTTTTTTGGTGATGGTACCAGGGATTGAACTCAGGACCTTGTACTTGCTAGGCCCTAGCTTCTGTCATCTCTTAGTCCATGCTCCAGCCCTAAATGTTCTGCCTGCCAGTCACTTTCTGTGTGTGGGAATTATCTCCTCTGGGCTGTGGTGGGTCCCTCAGAGCCAGTGACGGTGAGCTGGTGGAGGGATCTCTTCGCGCTGCTCCTTCACTTCTGCATTTAAGGCCTTTCTTTGCTTTGCTTTTGCTGTGTCCTACCTGTGAGGGAGATGCAGGCTTTTCAGTTTCTGGCCTGAAGGGATTTTCCCATTCGTGGCTGTCGGGGCTCGCTGCACGTGGCAAGGTGGCCACTAACTCTCCCCATAGATTACTGTGGCATCTTCAGCATGACCCAACCCCTTATCACGAGGTGTCTTCCTGTCTGTCCCTGGCTGCGATCCTGTGGGAGCGCCTCTTGGTTGCATCATCTCCTCTCCACACCTCTGCACTTCCATTATTGGCTTTATGACGAATGCTTTCTGTGCAAGGAGGACAGCCTTGCTTGCTCGTGCACATGTCCCGGCCATCTCTGTCTTTCTAATCAGTGTGCTGCTTCACATCTAGCTCTCTTGCTGTCACCTAAGACCCAGACTGGGAATGCCCTCTTGGCCATTTCTTCTCTTTGGCTTTTGTTCCTTCATTTTTCTTCCTGCTTTCCTGAGCAAACGTATTTATAGAACTTAATTTTATTTCTCCTACTTACGTTTCTGTTTTACTTTTAGGTAATGGTGCTGAGTGTTGATTAAAATGTGTATCCTTAATCTGCCAGTCTGTAAGAACTGCCATTAAACTCAGATAAACTTTGAGGGCCCTGTGGCTGTCACATCCTGCACAGGCCTCTTCTGTCCTCTACCAGTGTTGTTGCTGTTACAATTACAACCCCCTAACCAAGGTTTTGGTCCGGGCAGTGCCCTGAATGCTTGGGCCCTCTCCGTACAGACCTTCCCTCCAGCTGAAGACCCTCAAGCTTTGCCTCCATGGGTGGATTCCTTCACCTCTCCTTTCTCAGGTTTGTCTCTCCTTCTCCTCCATGCTGCAGTATGCGCTCCTGGCTGTACATGAATTTCCTCAGTTCCAGGTTCCTTGGCATCTCTGTGGACAGTGGTGTCACTGTCCCTTTTACTTTCTCTCCTGTTGCCCTGAAGGCTTTCTCTAACCATACCCTTTTGTTCACTTGGGGGGTGGTGAGCTTACAGGGCTCCCTCCGACATTACTCTAGTCTGGGGTTTATTGACCTCTTTGAGTTTAATTTCTATTGAATATGGAGAAAGCCTCACTTTAAAAAAATGTATTTTGTTATGGCTGTGTCTAGATGCCCCTCTCTGCCCCCACAAGCCCTCACATGGGCATAGGCAGGCCCGTCAGAGCTGGCTGGGTCTGGAGCAGGCAATGCGGGTTGAGGAGGTGCAGTGCTGGGCTCTAGGGCACTGGGGTTAAGGGTGTGAGCGCTGCCTGCAATGAGCAGACTGGGTAGGAAGACTAGAGGGGCAGAAAGAGCGGCAGTCCCTTTGCTTGCTCTGCTGCCTTCTGCTGCCGTGGGCTGTTTGTCCTCTGCCATGCCCCTCTGCCTTGGGGCCAGAGGACTGTGGGCTGGAACCTCCACAGACTGAGTTGAATAACCCTCTCCTCCTTCACTTTGGGTATCTTTCAGCAGTGAGAGAAAACCAAGCTTCTATTTGTTTGGAGCCACTTTCTTCCTCCTTGTGAAATTTCCAACCCACATCAGCGCGTGTCACCTCACAGGTCCCTCAGGCTCTGCCATCATTTTCTCAGTTCTGATTCTTTGATCCTCACATTCGGAGCTTTTCACCTCTGTGTTTAGCGCAGGCTCCTCTCTGCAGCCCGCGACCTCCCTCCACCTCCCAGTGAGGCCAAGGACTACAGACAGAGCTGGCTGGTGAGCGTGCCTGCCTGGTTTCTTCCCGGGATCCGACCTCGTGGGATGGCCGTTTGCTCCCGTGACACCACCCTCCTCATCAGAACCCAGTGCGTGTGAACATGGAGACGTGCAGCCGCCTGTCACCCAGCATCGCAGCCTGCTGTCCTCTCCTGACGGCTCTCCCTGAGGCCGCACAGGAGTCCACCTCTCCTCCAGCCCTACAGGGCTGCATCTGCCCCTGGGCATTTCAGCGGTGCCTCCCCAGGAAGGGGCCTCTGCTGGGTGTCACACTGCATGTGCTGTGAGCGAGGCTTCCTTTGCTTGCTCACACTCAGCGCCTCTTGGGCCTGAGCTGCAGGATTGGCCCCGCCTTTCCAGAGGCCCTTCTGTGCTCAGAGCGTCAGCTCGGGATGCCCGGCTAGACCCTGCACCTGCTGCAGCACAGCTCACAGCTCCAGCCCTGGGGTGCACCGCCACCTCCCGACCTGCAGGCCGACAGAGCATCCCTGTTGATTTATGGCTATCAGCTAATTGCAGGTTGGCTGTTCCCTGGACTTCATGGTGACATATTTTAGAAGGCACAAGTAAGAGGCGTCTGGCCAGGAGTGGTGGCGCCTGCCTTTAATCCCAGCCCTCAGAAGGCTGAGGTGGGAGAGTTTTGAGTTTGAGGACAGCCTGGGTTACATAGTGTGACTCCCCCAAGTGTTATCATGTATATCTAAGATGTACCAGTAAGACTAATTTAAGAAAAGAAGGAAGAAAAAAGCATCTGATAAGAGGGAAGAATAATGGAAGGGAGGAAAGGAGAGGGGGAGAGGGAAGCGGGGAGGGGGAAGAGAGAGGGACACAGAGGGAGGGAGGGAGGGAGAGGGGAGAGAGGGACAGAGAGGGAGAGGGAGGGGAGAGAAAGGGGAGAGAGAGGGACAGAGAGAGAGTCTTCCTATTCCAACTCAGGCCAGCGATGTCTCCTACTTTCCCCCATAACATTCTTTATCCTGAGTGTGGGGCCCCCTGCACAGAGGTGCTGCTGGAGGTTGCAGTTCCGTTTCATCCTATTTTTTTCTCACATTCCTGTTTCCTCCCACGCTGGTGGGAGCCCCGCCCTTCCCGTGGACCTCCACGGCTGGGCATCACCAGGGCCAGTCACCCCTTGCCCCACCCAAGTCCTCCATCTCCACCGCTCCATGAGTCTTCACATCTCCCAGCATTGAGTTTCCAGTTCTGCTCATTCCCTTGGAGATTTTCTTGGCTTTCCTTCACACTTTCACCCACACTGTAGAAGCGCCTGGCCAATTTTCAGAGAAAGCCTGTCGGGGCTCATGGCGGGGTCACGCTGCTCGCAGGTATCAGCTTGGGGAGAGCAGCAGTGCCGGGCCAGCCGCCCGGTGGTGTCTGGTCCATTTATGTATCTTTAATTCCTGGGAGTGACATTGTCAGATGTCACCTGGAGGCCTTCTGCGACTGTCACCAGATTCATTTCTTCTTGGCTGCTTGTGGATGCGACCACACATTTTCTGTTTGGGTGCGGCTGGTAGCAGAAATCCAGCTGTTCTATTGTAGCTGTAGCACGTGTCGGACGACTCATATATACACCATTTTTCACTTTTTTTTCTGTAGGTACTGCGTCTTCAGTAGCACCTCGTCTTCCTTCCCTGGGTGTCCCCTTTGTTTCTCTTCCTGCTGCGGGCGTTGAGCCCAGCCTGCTGTACCACACTGAATGGAGCTGACAGGGCAGAGATGGGGGCTCTTGGCGCCGCTTGCGCTTAGAGCCCCCGAGGGGAGCTTTCCACGTGAAGTCTACGGGAGGTCTGTGGTAGATAAGGCGCTTCAGCAAGTGAGCGGGTCCGCGCATGCAGCCGGTGCTCGACCTGAGCCGCGGCGCAGGGTCTCCGCTGTGCGCGTGATGCCGTGGAGTTGCACGCGGCCCTGCGCGCTGCCGCTTCTTCCTCTCATTCAGTAGGTGCCGGTGCATCTCCAGGTGCTCGTTCACCTCTGCGTCTCTGGAGCCTCCAGCACCCTGGTGCTGGGAGGGAACCGCCTAGGGCTTCACCCTGACTTCTCGTCTTCTCCTCCTTTGCCTTCGCATTTAGGTAAACGACAGAGTTTGGTTTTGTTCTTTTATTTCTAATATCTGTTTGTCAAGTTCTGAACATAAATAGAAGCCTGGGTTCGCTACGGAAGACTCTGGGCCAGGGCGGCACTACGTTGTCACTCATGCGTGGCTCGCTTTGCACCCGCGGACTGTTGTGTGTGTTGTGGGGGTGCGCAAGGGAGCGGGGCTGCTGAGGAACGGGCGCCATGCCTCCGCTGAGCGCGGGCCATGGGCTTCTGAATTTGTTCTTGCCTGGTCCTATTTGGTTGTCTAATTTGTTGCCACAAAGCAGTGCCTGGCACTCTTTGGATATTTGTAGGTCCATAGTAAAAGTTTTCAGCCACTCCGGGTGTCGGTAAAGTTTCATTGGATCAGTGTTTCTCAGTTTTACATTTTTATCTTGTTTAGAAAAGTGAAACAGCACTGCCTTTTCCACCTTAGTTTTTATTCTCCCAGTATTTCGTTCTTCTATTTCTGCCTTTCCTTCTTTCTCCCTGATTCGCTGTTCTTTCACGGGACTGCCAAGATGCAAGTTGCGACTCCGATTCGATCTCCTTCTCTCCTGGGTGTGTTTGCGATGAGGGATTTCCCCAGCCAGAGTGGCAATCACCCGTTTTGGGCAATTTCCACAGCGGCTACCTTAGAGATGGTCACACATGTCTAGGAACTTAGTGTTTCAGTAAAAGCTGTCGCTTCCTTTGTCCGAGTCGCGCCAGCAGGCGCGAAGCCTTACTGTGCTCACCAGCCCGGCTCCTGGCCAACCATCTACGCTCAGCGGCGCTCTGTACGTGCTCTGCTTGCCCACGCAGTCCAGAGAGCTGCTTTCTCTGTATTTCACTTCGCACCACTAAACTCGGCCGGTCACAGCCATGCTTCATCCCTTCCGCTGCTCTTTCTTCCTTTCTGTGTTTTCTTTCTGTTTTCATTGCCCTTTCTGTAGATCACTTCAGTCTGCCAGATAAACCCTTCTGCACGCTCACAGCCTTCCCTGGAGCTAAGCCTGCGCCTCTTATGTTCGCAGAGAGCCTCTCTTCCTCTTGAGTGCTGCCTGCCTGTCCTTAGGCCACCCCGCCCATTCTCCACCC
>PVKA01008252.1:11993-25671 GCA_004027165.1 Ctenomys sociabilis | reverse complement strand
CCTGCACCTGTGGTGAGGGATCTGGGGTCATCCGGGTGACACCAGGCACACGTGCCAAGGTGGCACACAGGCAAGCTTTGATTCCGTATGAGGACATGAGCATCATGGCTCCGGTGTCCTCGAGGTGCTGGGCTGTCTTTAGGAGGTGTGACCACAGCTATGGTGCGTGCTGCTGCCATCCACCAAAAAGGCAGGCTGATCAAAGCCCCACGCTGAGTCCTCCTCCACCCCATTCTCCAGGGCTGGCACCAGGAAACCTGGGGCTCTTCCCCAGAGCCAGACTGGTCATGGGAGAGGAAACACTTTAATCAATTCAGGGCATCTCGCAGCTGGGAGAGCACAACTGAAGACCCTCAGGCAGGAGGACTCCAGAGCAGCTGCAGAAAGTGGCGGGAGCACCAACAGGAGTGCGCTCTGTCGGTGTGAGGTGGAGGATTTGGGAGGGCTCACAGCAATGCATCTTGAGTAACTTGTTTAAACAGTCACTATGTTCTTTGGTCACGTGCCACACATCCCCCATGGGAGCACACACATGTACTATCGTGTTGCTGGTCTTGTGGGAGGCAGTGCTGGTGGACTTGGCCTCTGACTGCCCTGAGCTGCCCCTCTGAGGGTGAGGCCACTCCCCCTGCTGTTGTCTCACCCTGGAACCATGTGCTTCTCATAACTCTGACCTCTGCAACCCCACCTGGCTCTCGGCCTGCTCCAGCATGTGGTAGCCTGTCATATGTGCTGTGCCGAAGAAACCCCACAGAACTGAGCCCTCCCAAGGCCACAGCTCCCCCAGCCCTGCCTGTCAAGACAGATGTGCTGGCCACGTGGGTGCACAGCTGCTTGAGGTCCACTGGGGCCAAGTTGAGCCATGCCTGTACAGTTGGACCACCTGAATCTATGCCCCTTGTCCAGACATAGTGTCCCAGGTGAAACACTGGAGCACTGGGTTGGGTGTGAAACAGCCCACACCTGCCCTGCTGTGGAACAGCCGAGGAGCCTTCTCTGGGGCCCTTGTGCTCAAGCCCTCCTGGGAGGACGACATCTGCACCAGGCAGCCTCCTGGGCCTGGCTCCAGAGAAAGCCTAGCAGCACTGCTGGCCTGCGTTGGCACTGTTCTCTGTAGTGCTTCATGCTGCAGCCCCTGGCTCCATGAGCCTGCCCATGCAGCTGTGTAATCAATGGGACAGCACACGTGGGCGAGCACAGAGTGGCAGGGGTGCTAGGTTCCATCTGGGTGGCCATCCGCCCACCTCTGTGCCTCTGTGAGACGGGGCTTCCCAGCACCTTCCCTGTGCCAGCCAGCCCTGCACGCGTGGGTGTTGGGAGCAGCAGGAGGTGTCCAGGCCCCCGTGACGGGCACTGCAATGCACACCATCATCAGTGGGACCCGGTGCAGGCTGGTGCTGCCATGATGGCTGCTTTGCATTTGAAAATCCGCGACTCTCAGAGATGCTGAGCCCCAGGTCAGGGTGATGGGCCGCACACCCAGGGTTTCCAGAGCTGGGTTGCCTGTTCCCAGGTGGAGACTGGCCACAGCTATACCACCCAACTGAAGGAGAAGGTGACCACAGGGGCACTCCACCAGTGTCCCACTGAATCTGAATCTGCATGCACAATGCTAACACTGGCTGAGGCATCACATGGCCTATGGCCCACCCCATGATCCAGCTTGGGCTGCTACAGGTAAGTACCACAAACTAGAGCTCCCAAGATGCGAGAGTCTGGCCCGCAGGCGGGGAGGGGCATCAGAAGCCAGGGGTCAGACACGCAGCCAGGCCCCCAACTCAGCAGCTGTGTCCTGGTGGCAAGTGGGAAGCAGTGGACGTTGATCTAAATGCCCTGCTGTCCCCTGAGTCCTGCCCAGGCCGGCCACACTAACCCCCAAAGCACAGTCAGTGCACTGGAAGTGTTCACTGTGTGCAATTAGAGCTGGTCGCGCCCACAGTAACACCACACAGCAGCACGTGGGCTGTGAGGTTGTTGTTAAGCGAAGCTTGGTGCACACCCCGGAGCCCACACACCCACAAGTCCCTGGACACCTGTCTAGGCTGGGTGGCTTTAGTTGTCCTTGCCTCAGCCAAGGGGGCACCCCAGGAACAAGTGAGTTCCTGGCCCGGACTCTGCCAGAGGTTCCAGTGGGCCTCGTCTCTGTGTAATAAATGGGCTCTTTTTGTGGCTCCCACCTCCTGCAGCCTACCCCTGCCAGTTGTCTCAGGAGTGACGGGGACCCCTTGGGTGTCCTGTGTTCTGGGAGGGGTGGCACACACTGTCAGACACATAGCCACACACTTGTCACTTGGACAGGTCCCAGCCTCAGCAGCTAACACTCCCATGTTCCAGATAAAAAGCATTGCTAATTACAGGACAACCTTTCTTTTTTAATAAATTATATAGAGAACAAGTGTAGAATTACAGAAAAATTAGGAAGTCAGTGTGGAGAGCTTCCATACACACCAGGAGCAGTTTTCCTGCTATTAGCATCTTACATTGATATGGTACATTTGTCATAATTAATGAACCAGTATAGAGATACTCTTATTAGTGAAACCCTCATATATTTAGATTGCTCTGGGGCTGTTTGTTTTCTCAATCTAATGGCTTTCTGTGTTGCTGGTGTTCCAGCAGCTGGTGGCCGTGTCTCCTTGGGCTCCTCCTGGCTCTGAGAACTGCCCAGCCCTGGCCGTGCGTCCGTGGCCTGCGCAGCCCCGGGTCACATCAGGCCTGTGTGGCGCCCCTCTGTTGGGGTCGGCCTGATGGTTTCTTATGGCCCATCTGGGCCGCTGAGTTTGGGGACAGGCAGTGTGTCTTCATCATACCTCGAACCCACAGCCTGAGGGCGATCTGTCTCACCACTGCTGGTGTTGGCCTTGGTTCCTGGCTGACGGGGTCCCCAGGCTGGAAGGGGTTCACTCTTCATAGCCCAGGTATGTGCCCTCTCTGCCTTGTCTGTCAATTGATACAACCACAGGTTTCTACCAGCATGGATTCCTGGGTGCATGACTTATACCCGGCCTCGGGAGCATGTAATTGACTATTAATTTTGTAACCTGACCAGGGCCCTGGGGCACCCATCACTGAGCACACCCAAGTTCTTCTCTCCAAACTCCAGGGTTGGCCTTGGGATCGACCACTGCTTTGAGAGCCCAGGTCTTTGCCTGTGAATTTTCAGTATCCAAGAGAGATTTCTAATCAAGGGAATTTATGACCCTGAAAATCAGAGCAAGAAGTGAGAGCAAAAGTGGAAGACATCGACCCTGACCCCTCCAAACTTCGGGCACCGCCCTTTCTGAACGCCAGGGCCCTGTCTGGTTCTGCCAGCTCAGGACTCCACATGCCAACAGCTGGGTCATGCCAACCTGTGACCCAGCAAGTAGCTCTTCAGGAAGGTGTGATCGGCAGGGGCTCAGAGCTGCCCAAGACGAAGGCCAGGCAGGAAGGAAGGCAGAAGCCATTGCCCTGCAGCCCCTGGGGACCAATACCATACCCCACCCACTGCCCTCCTCTGACCCCACGCCCATGCCCTGCCTTCCATGGGCCAGATAGGGCAGGGTGCTGGGGCTGCGGCCAGGCAGGCTGTGCCCCTAAGGTGGGCCGAACTGAGCGCCGCGTCCTCCCGAGTGCTGTTCTGGGCTCCAGCTCCTGGGGACAGACACCCATGTCTGGGATTCCCAGGCTGGGGATCCAGGAGGTCTTAAAACTACTTTGCAGGCCTGGGGAGATAGTTCAATAGAATAAGTGCTTGCCTGGCAAGTGCAGGGTCTTGAGTTCAATCCCCAGTACACAAAAAACAAACAAACAAAAATGCTCTACTTTGTACGTCTGCCCCCAGGAGAATTCAATGTCCACAGCACCATGTGCGACAGAGGAGAAGCCAGAGCACCAGGAGTGTGAGGTGGCCCCCAGCCCCCATGCTGAGCACCTCAGTCCCCTGCTTCCTGTGCCCAGCCAGGATCTGTCCTGGGCAACATTGTGGAGGCTTCCTGGCTGATGTCAGGGTCACTGTTTGCAGGATCAGCTCTGATCTCATTCAATTCAACCCACGTGGATACTACATTTGCAAAGTGGCATCTTCTTTTCTTGCCATGTCCTGACCACTACATTACTAATTCATGGTGCCACCTGTGTCTTGGAAGCCATCATCTCTTCTGCATCCCTAGAGGGAAAGGGCTGCACAGTGCCGATGTGGTGACACACACACACACACACACACAGGTGGCTGGGCAGCAGCTGTGACCTGGCAGCTCATGGGTTCTCGATACAGCAGGGCGAGGAGAGGCTGCCTACTATCCTGAGCCCTGGTAAGGGAGGGCACAGGGGTAACACAGTGAGAGGCGGGCCAGCCTGGGATGGTTGGACCTCCTTGTGCAGGGGAACTGAGGCGCGCTGACAGCCTAGCTGGCACCCGTGCATGAGTGCTCAGGTAGATTTCCAGGAGAGGCACCTGGGAGCTGAGGCCAAGCCCCTGGGAAGGCGCCGTGGGGAGAATCCTCCCACGGAGCAGGATGCCAGCCGGAGAGACTGACTGTGCTTGGCTGTGGCTCGCATGTCCACCGTGGTCTGCAGGGCAGCAGGGTGGTGGGGCATCTTCTCTGGGGTGCCACTGAGAAGTGGTTGTGGCTGTCCTGGGGGGTCCAGGGGGCCTTGTTCGTTCTCCCAGGAGTTGTTGTGAAGCTGCAGGACAGAGCCCACCCCCTTCTGGCTGCTTGCACTGCAGGTCATGGCCTGCCTCTAGGATGCCACCAGGCTTTTGGAAAGTGGCTGGACCACAGGCGCGATGGTCACCCATGGACTGGTCCACAGTGAACCCTTGGTGGACTGTGCCTTTAGGAGATGGGATGTAGCTAGAGGTGGTGGTCACCAGGGTGGCCTGAAGGGTGGACTCTCGTCCCCTGATCCTCCCTTCTTTCTGGTTTCTGGCCACTTTGCATTGAGCAGATTTCCTATGCCATGGCCTCCAGCCATGCCATTTCTCCTTTGGAGCCAGTTAACTGCAGACAGGACACCCTGAACCCAGGAGCCCAAGAAACCCTCTCCACCTTTCACTTGTGACAGTGGGATATTTTGTCCCAGGATCCAAGTGATCTCACCTTCTGCCAGGGGCTCCCATCATGATGTCCTCTGCTGTAAGACACCTTAGTGACCCTCACCAGGGCTCAATAGACATTGGCATTGTGTCTGGACCTCCAGATCTGTGAGATTAAATAAGCTTCTTTGCTTTACAAATTACTTAGGCTTGGCCACTTGGTTACAGTATCGGAAAACAGACTAGTGCAGGCTGCCTTGCATGAAGGAACATCACTGCTGTGCACATCTGAGAGACAGAAATCAGGAGGCTGTATGCTGACAAGTGTGCCGGGTAGGGCCCGGCGCAGCAGTCCTACCTGAGTAACAGCACTGGGCAGGCGGGAGAGGGCTGAAGGGCAGGAAAGAGCCCCTGCTCTCGTGCATGTGCAGGCAGGAGTTGTCACATGCGAGCATGCCCTTGAGAGCTCAGAAGCAGAGCCTTGGGAGGGAGAAGCTGGCGGGGAGGACGGCGGTGTGCACAGGCACTCCTCCCGCTGATCTGCCATGTGCATTCACTTGTGTGGCGAGCTATTTTCATGTTTTTATTTTTCCCCTCTGTTCTCTTATCTTTGAAAGGGGGCCAGGTCTACCCAGCTGCAGCTGGCTCCAACGTGCTGCGGGTGCTCCCTGCTCATAATCTTCCCAGTGCTTACATTTCTAATTCCGAATTCAAGAGCTCAGGTGGGCATGGTGGGGGTGTGAGTGGCTGTGCTTTGCAGCCATGTGGTGGGGTCTCCGGGCACACAAGAGCAGCCACGTCAAGGTCGCGTTCTGCCTTGCCATTAGGTGCTGTCCTCAGGTCTCAGCCTGACTCACGCACCGTGTGTGGAGAACATGGGCCAACGCAAAGCCAGCAGAGATGTGTGCTTCCCGGGCCTTCCCTTCCAGTGCACTGCATTTGGAAAGCACTTACTGAGCTCCTGGGCCTGAGTGAGTGGCAGGAGACGAGGGCGACCCAAGGCCCCCTTTGTGAGAGGACCAGGACTCTCAGGGCCAGGCTGAGGGTGCCTGGGGCTGGGCCTGTGGACAGGCAGGTGGGGGCCCGACATGCCGGGGCTCCTGCCTGTCCTACCCCAGGGGGAGAAATCCTGGAGCAAGGGGCACAGCTGTGCCCGGCAGCTTGCAGCAAGAATAGCCCAGAGGCAGGAAGCCCAGGGTCCTCTGGGAGCATCTGGTGCTGTCCTGGTCCCTGTGTCCCTGGGAAGCCACCTCAGCTTGTTGGATGGGCCATCTCAAAAGGTGATGGGTGGGTGAGGCAGCTTCAGAGCCACATGAGTGCCATGGTGCCCGGGGTACAGACATGGACCAGATGGCACGGCAGAGAGCGAGATCCCCGCATCACAGCTGAGGGCTCCGGGGCTGCCTGGATCAGCACCCCGTCTCCTGTCATGCCTTCCTGATAGCATGTTGAGGAGGCTGGCTGTCAGCACCCCCACGGAAGGGGTGCCTCTGAGCCCCAGGTCTGTCTGTCGTCAGTGACTCAGCTTCCTCCTGCGTGCAATCCTGACTCAGCAGCCCCCGTTTCCCAGCCAGGGTTCCACCTTGGCCATGCCTCTGTGGAGATGGGGCTGTCCCAGCCAGCTCGATCTGCTGTAACGAACCGCCACGGTTGTGTTGTTTATACACAATGGGAATGTGCCACCAGGCGTTCAGTGAGCTCAGCCCTTGGCTCTCAGTCATTGGTGCCTTCTCCACTGTCCTCATGTGACTAAAGGGACAAGGGGTTCTTGGTAGCTCCTTCATAAGTCCTGCTCCGGAGGGCTCTCCCTCATGGCCTAATCACGTTCCAAGGACCACAGGGACGACCCAGCTCCTGACAGCATCACCTAAGGTGGGAAACCCTCTACCCGTGATTCTGAGGGACCCAGGCCACCACCCTGGGGGCACAGAGCTCCCAGGACGTCCTCTTCAAACGCAGCTGGGACTCAATTCTGCAAGCATGCTCTCTGCTCATTCCCATCGGGCTGCCACGCAGGAGTGGACAGCCGTGGACACCAGACACAGCAACCCCAGACCGTAGCCTGCCACTGCATAGAGTCCTCTCTGGCTGGAATAGTCACAGAATTACTCCTCCTTTGCCGGGAATGACGCTCAGAAAGGGCTTTCATGTCATCCACTATTCCGGGCTGTGGTGAGTAGTTAATTTGCATGTCATTCTTATCTGCTGGAGCAAGGCAATCTCTGAGCAGATCCCTGCCAGGCCCCAGCTCTCTGTGCCCCGAGGAGGGGCCAGGCCAAGAACTCTGACTGCTGCTCTTCCAGAGGAGAGTAAAGACCCCCGGCTTTCTTCCTGGGCCTAGGAGATGGCTTTCCAAAGAGGCTTAGAAACCGTCTCTGCCTTTCTCTCCCCGGGTGAGTGAGGCAGTGGCAATCAGCTTGACTGTTGGCCCCTATGGGCTCCCAAGGCGGACAAGGGAGTGGATGAAAAGACCTTATGAATAAGCCTCAGTGAGCAGCCGGCCCCTGTGGTGCTCTGTGCCTTTGGACTCATGAGGAGAGGCGCCGTCTGTTGGCTGCAGGCTCCATCCACACCAGCATGTCACCGCGCTGGCTCCAGCACCAGGAAACCCAGCCGTGGCTGAGGGGTTGTGCTGGGTGGAGCCCGGCATACGCTGATGCCGCTTGGGGTCCAGGCAGTCCAGAGCAGAGAAGCTGGCCCCTCTCCCAGGGACCCTTTCCTTTTGCCCTGGCACCCGCCCCTGCCAAGGTCCATACGCTGCCTGCTCTTCTGTATTCATGCTCACACTCAACAAGTAGAAGGTATGGGACCTAGCTCCAGACTAAGCTGTTAGTCTGTGCCAAACTCAGGGCTCAGGGAAGGCTGGGGGCTGGGAGCTGGGGTTCACCTCAGTCTCTTCACTGCAAAAGAGGGAACCAGACGTGGCCCATAGGCAGCTCACCGGACCTGCCCATGAAGGGCAGAATCTCCTATTGTGGCATGCGGTACCCAGCGAAGAGCAGATTTGGTCATGTCACCTCAAGGCCTGCTGTGCAGGTGTTTCCAAGCTCTGTGACTTGGGCTGTCGTCCCAAGCCCTCTGCTGTCCACCCAAGGACTGTCGGAGGCTTGGCACGCTCCCAAAACTTCCCGAGCTGCTCTCCGCCAACACATACCTAGCTCGGTGTCAGTGCTAGGCCAGTCTGTTGCCTGAAGAGGCTGGTGTGCAGTGAGCACCTGGCCCTGTCCCCAGGGATAGAACACCAGGACTAGCAGGTGCTCCGCAGTGGACGCAGGCCCCGGCTAGCTCCACGCCGCGGTGCCACCACTGCCCAGCCTGCCCTGCACGGATGCCGAATGTTTGTTTGCAAATATTTACTGGCTTCATTTTGTGTGCCAAGCCAACAAAGGTTCCCCTCTGCCACACCATCTCTGAGGGGGCACACCCGCTGGGCAGCTCTTTTTGGGGTCCTTGTCACGTAGAGTGATGGCTGGCGCCTGGCAGCCCCAGCATGAGGGGTGAGGAGCACTGGCTAGGTCAGAGAACTATGGGAGGAGAGGTTCACAGGTTCCGGGGTGGAACCCAGACCGGATGGCTTTTCCGAAGCAGCACAGTTGCTAACGATTCTGCTCACTGTCTACAAACTTGTGCTTCCGCTGCCCGCTTTAGAGTCCATGTAGGAATCTGAAGTGACAGCACTGCTGACCGAGATGTGCAGCTGGGTTTCTGCTCTCACAGGAGACTCGCCAGATGCTGCGACTCTTCTGAATCTGCTCGGAGCACAGCAATTTTAGGTTAAATATATATGAGAGTAATGTGCAGTTTAGATTGAAATCAGGAAGTGTTATCATATGTTTGAACTGCAATAGAAACAATTTCTAGCCAAAAATTAAGAGCTGGAAATACACAGCCCACTATTTAGCGCTGATGCACTTGCTGGCATCTGACCTTGCATGCGTGAGGGCCTCATACACATCCAGGGCTGCCTGCCGTGGGCAAAGGGAGCTGAGCATTTTACAGTTGGTGGCTGAGATCACTACTCAAAGTGCGCCAACTTCCCAAGGTCACCAGCAGAAATAAAGTGTCACAGATGAAGCAGAATCCAGGTATACACACACACACGTGCACACACACATGCACACACCCCAGGACAGCAGCTCCACAGGGCACCAAGACAAGCAAAGGAAAAATCCTAGGCAACACACACCGGCCACTGAGGATGGGTGCACAGCCAGCCCAGGGGACCTGTGTGGGGATGGAAGGCACGGGGCAGCGGGCCCTCGGATGTGCTCGGACAGGCCACCCAGAGAAAAGGCTCCCTCAGGAAGGAGAAGCGCACAGCACGTGGCTGCCCATGATGGGCCGACGGCATGCACTGCCTCTCTGCCTGACAGCAGCTCAGCAAGCAGAACAGCACGCTGGCCTCAGCAGCTACAGAGAAGATGGTGCGGGGAGCGCACAGAGGTATCCGTGCTCAGGAATTCAACTTCCCCTCTGTGCCTGCACAGTCCAGGGAACTCCCTGCATTGGTGGGACTGTCCCTCATCTTCTCTGCCCCTGCTGGTGGCCCCCAGCCACACATGGCCACCGGACACTTGGTTAGAGGCAACTGTAGCCAGAAAATGAATTTCAGGTTTTGTTTAGTTTTAGTGAGTTAAACTATGTATGGTCCCTGATACATAGGAACACAAAGAACTCTACAGATTAACCAAAGGGTGCCACGCAGTGTGCGTACTGTGGAGTTTCCAAAGCAGGTGGAGCATATCTGTCCCTTCGAATGTTTGTCACTGATTTATCGAAAGCAGCTGCAGTTCTTTCTGATAGCTCTCTGAAAGGCATATTAATTCACTGCTATGAATCTAAGCAGCCCTGTGAGAGAGGTGGCCAACCCTGCCAAGGGTGACACTTCTCCAAAAGCACTCGTGGGACTGGGAGTGGACAGAAGGGTAATGGGAGCCTGCAGTGGGCAAGGAGCAGGACAGCTGGCACTGGGGATGGGTCCTGCCCAGCTCAGGGGAGACGGCCAGCTCGTGAGACACTTGGTCGCCTGTCCTGATGAGGTCAGAGGTTAGCAAGCGAGGGGCCATGGGGGTGAATGCAGCTAGCCGCTGCTGTCTGTAGGTGGCATTTCAGGGGACACTCATACCTACCTGTCCTCTACGGGAAGTTGATCCAATATGTGGTGAAGTTGACATTGGAAAGGCTGGCCACAGGAGATGCCTTGCTGAGAATCCCCACATCTCCCCTCACCTCGCACACACATCCCGCGGTGCTTGCTCCTCCTGAGACAGCTCTGCAGTCCTCTTTCCTGAGGGTCTTCACTAAGTGTGGAAAAGTATGCTGAGTATCACCATTGTGTCCTCCAGCAGAAAGGCAGCTCAGCCGTCTGCTGCGTCCTCACCACCTCCCTCCCCAGGGACAGCACGTGGACCTCCGGCATTTGGACCTCCGGCACGTGGATCTCTGGCACACGGACCTCCGGCACACGGACCTCCGGCACGCGGACCTCTGGCAAGCGGACCTCCAGCTCTGCTGCAGTCAAAATGCCCATGAAGGGAAACCACTCTGAGTCTATTCACGACATCAAGGCAGCCAGGACAGCATGACGAATGCCACTGAGGAGTGAGCACCCCAGGACTGAAGCAGGAAACAGCAAGTGCCAGGGACGCGGCTCGGGGGCACAGCACGTGGCTGGCAGGCCCTGAGCTTGGTGCCTGGTACCAGAATGAAAGAAGGAAAGGAAGGAAGGAAGGAAGGAAGGAAGGAAGGAGGGAAGGGGCAAGGAGGTGGAGTAAGATCACTTAAAGTGAGGGCATTGTGAGGGGCAGCGTGACACGACTTTCACTGGATTTTTTTAAAATTTAAATATTCATCATGTTTTTGATTAAGCCTGTGGGCCAGGGCTGCCTTCACACCCCAGAGCTGAGCCGCTGAGGCAGAGCCCCAGGGCCACAGAGCCTTAACCGTTTTGCTGCCTGCCCTTAATCTCGCTCTGCCACAGAGGACAAGCCTGAGACATTTGCAGCAAATGGGAGCACCCTGAGGCCACACTTGTGTCAGTGCCTCAGTGCTTCTCCAGGGTGAGAGACAGAAAATACAAGCCAGGACCAGAATGCCTAAGGCCAGGAGTTGTTCACGTGAGCCTCTCACAACTCAGCATATTAATATGACTTTACTTTTTATTCCTTGTTTTTATACTTTTCTGCTGGATGGTTAAGACTAAGATAAAGCAAGACATATATAATAAGAAATGTAACTTTTGTATCTGACAAGGTCAGTCAAATCCCCTCAGGATTTATCCTGTAACCCTATACCTCACTCTGTAGATCCTCTGTCAGTGTCAGCCATGCGGATGAGTCATGGCCATTGCCTGACCAATTTGCTCTCTGTGAGAGCCTGAGAGAATGTTTTCTCTCCGTGAGACTCTCCTTAGACACATCCTACATCCTGATCACTTCCCTCTGTGGCCCCATCATCTCCTTGATCAGAAAATTTGGAACTGAGTTACGGGATGTCACAGCACAGGTGCTCTTCTGTCCTGAGTCCTCACCAGCCTCAAAGGGCTAGGGCCACAGTGTTGGGTGTCCTTGCAGCCCTTTTGCAGATAACCCACTACTATTATGGTCTACTGGACTATACTGGATTGTTTTGCTGAATTCATGCACCTACAATAATTGAATGGCAATGGAATACCCATCCCTGACAAAACTAAACAAAAAAGGAGGATATAAATGAAGCACCATTTTGTGGTGAAAAAGACATATATACAAAATAGGGTAGATATACGGCTACTTTCTCTTAGTTCAATGAGAAGAAAGATTTGGACTAACAGTGTTTAGACAAGATATTGTGTGTGCATCTTGTACTATGCATAGCTATTATGAAGACAACAGTATGCAATGCATTAATTATTATAACTGTCCTACTAACCTATTTTGAAACTGTTTCATTGCTATTTCTTTCTCAATAAAATTAATTTTTAAAAAATTAAAAAAAACAAACAAAATGCATAATAGATCTGGTGAACTAGGAAGAAAATATGCAAAGGGAAGGGGAACCCCGGAGAGGGAAGGGAAAGGCAGGAAAGGGAAAGAAAATATAGTAAAGGAAAAAACACGAACAAAGCTTTTGAATGTGAGCGAGGGAGAGGTGCTGGAGGGGGAGCAAAGGACCTGGGAACAAAGATAGAATCAAGACCCATCTTGTCCAGGTACAGGTTCTGAATAACAAACGTGACTGCCACACACACCTAAAGGGCACCAATAAACTCCGTTGATGGGGAAAAAAAAGGCCTGGAGCCGCTGCTTTCCCAGCGCCAGGGCGTGGCTGGTCTTTTCGGAGGAAGCGACCCTTCCTGCGCTTCTGCCTCTGGCTTATAGACCGCTGGCGGGTGGTGCTGAGGGAAGATGTCAGCCCCATCCGAGGACAGCTGAAGGCCCTGCCGCCACGGTCCCTGGGGCATCCTCCCCACGTGGCTCTCCGGGCCAGACCAGCTCCTCCTCGGCCTTGTGCCACTTTCTCCCATAGCTCTGTTTCTAAAATCACTTCCCAGTTCAAGGCTAGGACACAAATACTTACATTAGTCAGAGGTTCTGCCTAAGAGAGCGGCTTCGAGTCCCGGAACTTCGGATTGACAGATCCTGGAAGTGAGAGTTACTGTAAAGAGAGGGCCCTAAAAAGCCCAGAGGCTCAGCTTCAAGTTGAGCTGCCTGACTAGGTGCCCAGTTTTGGGGTGTCTAGAAGACCCGTCAAGCAGAAAAAATGTGATTCCTTTCTAGAAGAGAATAGCATTGTCTGGAGCATTAAATAGTAACAGCAATTTTTCAAAGTCAGAGTCCAGAACTTACTGAAAACAGGAAGGCACGTGTGGAGCAGCAGCACGGCCCAAAGTCCAAAAGCAGCAGTGGGCAAGAGGGCTATGCCTATGAGGACTCAGATAATGGGTATCGAGCCATCTTTCAAATAAACAAGCTTGATACGCCCCAGAAAATAAAAGGAAAGGATTTGAAACTTATGCAGAAAACTCTCAGTCAATAGAAGAGTTGACGGAAAATCTAGTTACAAAGCAAAGAAAGTTAATAATTTCATGAAAGGGCTTAATTCAGGATTAGATACAGCTGAAGAGAAGATTAGAAAACTGGAAGGCAGTTTAAAAGAAGAAGATTAAAAGAAGATATTCCGCCATATACTTAGTGGTACAAAGACTGTAAAACTAAAAAGCAATGCTAAGGGCGGGAGCTGTGAGTCAGTGGTTCGGCACCTGCTGGGCAAGGGCGAGGCCCTGGGTTCAATTCCCAGAAAGAATAATAAAAGTGGGCACTCCATTGACATTCAACTACCTTAGGTTCTTGAACTCGACACCACAATCCAACACAGTCCAGCATTCTGCAACCATAGGGAGTTATTCAAAGAAATTGTCGACCATATCCATTTACAGCTCAGCTTAATATTATGGGCTCACGATGTATACTTCATTTTTATACATGGTGGTTGGACAGGATATTATGTCGGCTTTTAGTGCTATGGTCATCCACTAGGTAAATAATTATTGAATCTTTGATATAATTCAGCTATAAAAAACCTGTAAATATAATTTCATGTATGCACCTTGTACAGTACCAAAACGTTATGAAAACAGTTTGCAATGTATTAATTCATCGACTCTGTATGGTTAAGGTGTCT
>PVKA01008252.1:0-11893 GCA_004027165.1 Ctenomys sociabilis | reverse complement strand
GTGACATTTGTATTTTAATAAAATAAAAATAAATGGAAAAAAAGAATAATAAAAAAGCTAAGTGTACCGCCGGGCGTGGTGGCGCATGCCTGTAATCCCAGCACTTGGGAGGCTGAGGCAGGAGGATTGTTGTGAGTTCGAGACCAGCCTGAGCTACAAAGTGAGCTCAAGGCCAGCCTGAACTGCATAGGAAGACCCTGTCTCAAAAAGACAAAAAATAAAAAATAAAAAATAAAAAATAAAAAAAAAAAGCTAAGTGTATGGGCTCTGCTGTACAAGTTTAATATAAATGTAGCTGAAGTCTCATAACAGGCACAAAGGACAGAACCTCACTCCAGGACTTGATCCAAGAAAGATGAAAATTTTTAAAAGTGTCGTAAACTTCAAGTCAAACATGAAATGCAGACAAAATGGATAAAAACAAAACTCAGTCACTGACAAAACAAAAAAGTGATCAAAAGCAAAGACAAGAAAGAAAGCCTCACAGAGGATAAAATCCTTTCGGAAAGTTTTCCTTCCGAGGACCAATAGCAAACTGACAGCTAATAAATATATCAAGAGAAAAACGAGAGCTAGAAAATAATGGTCATATTATCAGAGCATTTAAGTGGGAAATCAACAGCAACAAGACAACCAGGAAGTCCTCAGCTGCATGAGGACTAACACACTCTTAAAATCCTTTTGTGAAACTTCAAAGCTGTTTTGAATAAATTCCTTAAAAATACAAAGCAGAAGACACAAAGTAAGTCTAAATTAATGCTTAAGTGGAAATTTATTTTATTAAAGAAAAATATGTTCTTCTTCAGTGTATGTGGGATGGTAGGACATATTTTCTACCACCCTTTGTTCCAGTGACTTACAATATGGAAGTAGTGACTCCTACACCTTCAGCATCTTCATCTGTATTTCCAACCAATACATCACAAAAATTCTCAGCGACCTGCTTCTGAAAATCCTGCATCATAAATGAGGGTGAAGAGGACCCTTTCAGGAGTAGTTCTGGGTCACCTCAAACCAGTGGTGAGGGATGCTTTGAACCCCTACCTCTTATCATATTAAAAGAGAAATCCAGATGTATTATATACCTAAACATAAATGATAGATTGATAAAGCTCACTGAAGCTATAAGAAGCAATTTTGAATGAATGTAGGTCTCAGAAAGCACTGATCTAACACAAAAGCACTAACTTTAATGAACAAGATAGATGAGTAGGAAATGTTAAAATGGCCCAACTTTAAGAGACCAAAGCAGTGAGCCAGGGAAAAGGAGGAAAACACTTGCTGTTGCATGCTGTGACCTTGTGAGGGGCACAGAATCTGTGAACAGGGCCCGTGAGACAGCTCAGGAGCCTAAGACGCCTGCTCAGGCAAGAGCAGGGTGGCAGGCCGGTCCCCCATTCCACGTGCCACGCTGAGCCAGCGAACGGTCCAGGCATAGGGGCACTCGCCTGTAATCGCAGCCCTGGGGAAGCTAAAAGTAGGAGGATCCCATGAGTCCGAACTGCATGGTGAGGCCCTGCAATAATCAAATACATGTTTTTAAAAAAGAATTTGTAAATAAGTTATAAGGTCATATATTAAGTTAGAATGAAGGACTTCAGCTCATGAAAACACTATCAGTTAGAGGAAAGAGTAACTTCAAAAACATCACAAAACATCATTTCTCATAAACCAAAAAACCTGGGACAAGATATTCAACTCTTAGTTATGAGGGAAACCTTTAGATTTACCAATCTAGGTATTGTTAAATTTATTACTATTTACTCTCAGGGAAATTTAAGGTGCCCAGTAGCACTAGTCCATTTAGTACAACAACATTGCTGTAGGCCAACTCGACAAAGCTGAGGGGTTTGTTGAGGTCAAGAATGGGGTTTAGAGCCGGGCGTGGTGGTACACACCTGTAATCCCAGCACTCAGGAGGCTGAGGCAGGAGGATTGTTGTGAGTTCAAGACCAGCCTGAGCTACAAAGTGAGCTTAAGGCCAGCCTGAACTGCATAGTGAGACCCTGTCTCAAAAAGACAAAAAAAAAAAAAAAAAAAGAAAAGAAAAGAAAAAAAGAGGGGTTCAAGGGCACAGATACCAGCCCGGCTCTGGTGAGATACTCTGGATGGGACGCCATGGGACCACAGCTGTGCTGCAGGAAGGGCTCATCTCTCAGCAGGAGGCCAGGGGGAGCGCAGACCCCACAGTCCTCTGAGGGTGCCCCCAGGGCCCTCTTGAGCTGCCACCCCGTCAGAGCTCCAGGTCACCATCCAGCACCACCAGCTGGGGACTGAACTTCGGCACAGGAGACTGTGGGGGCACAAACACTGCCGGGCTCTGCGCTAGGAGGGTACCTCAGATGTGAACAGCTAAACACATGCTGAAGAAGGTACAGACAAGTTACTTCAGCTGTGGTGAGGGCTTCAGCGTCACAGCAACTACCCTCCGGGCGTCTGCCCGACTCACTGTGTGCGCGTGCCAGCACACAACGCCAGCAGAGCAGCAGTGGTTTTCAAATCAACAACTGGAACTTTCCCAAATGCCTATCAACAGGAAATTGGATTAATAAATTATGGGAAATTTGAAGAGAGATGAATATATTAGAGCAATTACAAAATGGTGAACCATAGTGACACGGAATAATGTGAACTGCTCTCGTAAGGGTTATTGTGTGTGTGTGTGTGTGTGTGTGTGTGTGTGTGTACTTTAGAAGAGAGCAAATGCGATCTGCAGCCCAGAAACTGAGACAGGAGTGTGGGAGGAGGCACAGCTGCTCCAGGGCCAGAGAATTCACGCTGGACGCTGTGGTGCTCTGCCCTGACCTGGCGTGTAGGGGCGTGGACATCAGTGTGCCTGCCCTGTGGCACTTGGTCAGCTGATTGTCTTCCGCAGTGTGTGCATTTGTAGGCATGCCAGACCCACAGGGAGATTCTGAGTGACTGCAATGCACGAAGAGGTGTCCAGAGGTGCAGAGTGAGGAATGACACAACTCACTTCAGGAAAGATGTCTGCAAGTATGAGAATGTGGCAAAAGCCTTCGGGTTGCACCTGTTTACATAGCCAAAATAAAATAAAGGCCCTCCTTGGGGGCTCCTTCATACAAGACAGAGTTCAGTCGGCGGCTCAGGGTGTAGAGCGCACTTAGAATACACCTAAGAAAATCAAGCTGCAACTTCTTGGGGAGGACGGAGGCAGTTCACATCTAGTTATGAAGAACGGGGAGCATGCCTCTTAGCTGTATAAGATCTCAAGAAGGCGCTCAAGGGGATCGGGCTGCTGCTTGCAGCAAGTGGCTTCCATGATGGTTTGGGGAAAGAAGCTTGAAAAAGAATGAAAAACCCCACCAATTTCAGAGTTTTTACACTTATATGGTGTGAATATTTGGTAAAAATATTTAAAAAATGAAATCTATAGCTGCATGCAGTCATATACAATATAAATGACATTTTAATACCAATCGCTGGAGGGCCATCCCCAGTATAAACACACATGCACTTAAATGACCCACAAGTTTCACAACTTTCAGAAAATAAAAAAGGCAGACATGCATGCCCTTGAATAACTGATGTACCTTTGACATCTCAACCAGAAAGCAAGAAGATATGCACCAAACATGGGAGCACCCAACTGTGTAAGACAAATCTTAATGGACATGAAAAATCTAATCCAATACCACAATCTTAATAGGAGACCATAACACCCCCTTATCCCAAAAAAGATAGGTCAAGCAGACAAAAAATTAGCAAAGAAGTACAGAACTGAACAAAAGCTTGGAACAAATGGACTTAGTGGGCATATATGGAGTGTTCCACATAACAACAGCTGAATATACATTTTTTTCAGCTGCACATGGATCATTTTCTAAAATAGACCACATACTGGTTCATAGGTCAAGCTTAAGTATATGCAAGAAAACAGAAATTACCCCATGCATATTATCTGACCATAGTGCAATGAAACTAGAAATAAATGAGACAAGAAAACAAAACAAAAACCTGAATACTTGGAAATTAAACAACACCATACTCAGCAACCAATGGGTCACAGATGAAATTAAACAACAAATTCAATAATAACTACAATGCAATGGAAATTCAAGCACAACTTATCAGAATTTATGGGATGCAATGAAAGCAGTTCTCTGAGGGAAATTCATACTGTAAACTCACACATTAGGAAAATAGAACAGGAACAAAGAAATATGCTAATGCTGCATCTCCAATATCTAGGAAAGGAAGAGCAAACCAAACCCAGAGCCCAAAAACGGGAAGAAATCATAAAGATTAGAGCAGAAATTAATTCAATTGAGACTAAGAACACAGTTTAAAGATTTACCGAATCAAAAAACTGATTATTTGAAAGATTAAATGAAATTGATAAGCCCCTAGCTAACTTCATCAAAAGAGGAAAGAAAAAACTCAAATACAAGCAATAAGGTATGAAAAAGCTATAATCACCACAGAACCCATGGATATCCAGAAGATTGTCAATAGCTACTTTGAGAACCTTTACTCTCACACAATAGAAGACACAGAAGAAATGGACAGATTCCTAGAAAGGTACAAATTACCAAAACTGAATCAAGAAGATAAAACCACTCTCAATAACCCAATAACAGCCAATGAAATACAAAATGTATTAAAAACCTTGCTGACAAAGGAAAGTCCAGGTCCTGATGGATTCACAGCTGAATTCTACAAGAAATTTACAGAAGATATATGCCTTATACTACTCAAATATTTCAATGGAATTGAAAAGGAAGTAGTCCTGGCAAAATAATTCCTGGAGGCAAGTATTATACTGATACCAAAAGCAGGGAAAGACACAAAAAAGAGAACTACAGGCCAATCTCCCTCATGAACATAGATGCAAAAATCCTAGCAAATAGAAAAAAACAAATCATGAAGAATATTATACACCATGACCAGGTAGGATTCATCCCAGGGATAAAAGAATGGTTGAGTATATGTAAATATATAAATGTAATACATTATATCAATAGATCAAAATATAAAAGCCACATTATCATCTCAATTGATGTAGAAAAGGCTTTTGACAAAGTCCAACACTCATTCATGTTCAAAATCCTACAGAAAATTGGAATAGAAGACCTCTACTTCAATCTGATAAAAGCCATCTATGACAACCCAATGGCTAATATAATTCTAAATGGGGAGAAACTGAAATCTCTTACTCTCAGATCTGGGACATGACAAGGATGTACTCTAATCACCCCTCCTGTTCAATATGGTTCTAGAATCATTAGCCAGAGCCATCAGACAAGAGAGAGAAATCAAAGGAATAAGAACAGGTGAAGAAGAAGGTAAATTATCACTATTTGCAGATGACATGATACTTTACTTGGAAGACCCAAAAAACTCCCAAGAAGCTACTAGAATTGATACACAAATTCAGTAGCATAGCAGGATACAGAGTCAATACCCAAAAGTCAATAGCATTTCTCTACACAAATAACAAACACACTGAGAGGGAAATTAGAGAAACAATTGCTTTTACAATAGCACCATGGAAAATGAAATACTTTGGAATTAATCTAACTAAAGAAGTCAAAGATCTTTTCAAGGAAAACTACAGTACTCTGAAAAAAAGGGATCATAAAGGATTTCAGAAAATGGAAAGATATTCCCTGCTCCTGGATAGGAAGAACCAACATCGTGAAGATGGCCATACTCCCAAAATTGTTGTACAGATTTAATGCAATCCCTATCAAACTGCCACCAACATACCTCCCAGACCTAGAGAAGTCATTCCTAAAATTTATTTGGAACCAGAAAAGACCTAGAATACCAAAGGCAGTCGTGGCCAACAAAGACAAGGCAGGAGGATTACAATTCCTGACTTGAAATTGTACTACAAAGATACTATGATAAAATCTGCATGGTACCAGCAACAAAATAGACCTGAGGATCAATGGAATAGATTAGAAGATGCAGAGGCCTCTACAAACACACTCAGCCACCTGGTTTTCAACAAAGGGGCCAATCATACTTACTGGAAGAAAGATAGCCTCTTTAACAAATGGTGCTGGAAAAACTGGCTTTCTACATGCTGAAAACTAAAACTTGACCATGCACTAAGCTAAAGTCCAAATGGATTAATGATCTAAACATTAAAACAGAAACACTTAATCTCCTGGAAGAGAAAGTAGGAGGAACTCTTGAAGACATAGGAGTAGGTAGGCAAAGAGTTTATAAACAAAAATCAAATTGCATGGGTAATACTTGAAAGAATTAACAACTGGGACTTCCTCTTATTGAGAAGATTTACACATCAAAAGAAATTACCAACAAGGTGAAAAGACAACCCGAAATTTCAAAAAAACCTTGACTAATAAGCACTCAGACAAAGGTCTGCTGTCTAGAATTTATAAAGAACTAAAATACATTAGGGCCCCAAAATTTAAAGACCCAATATAGAAATGGGCATCCGAGATGAGTACACACTTCCCAGTGGATGAAATTAAAGAAGTGTATAAATATATAAAAAAATGCTCCACATCACTAGCCAACCATGAAACGCAAATTAAAACAACACTGAGATACCATCTCACCCCACAAAGAATGGCTATCATAAAGAAATCAATCAACAACAAATGTTGGAGAGGTTGTGGGGAAAAGGGAACCCTTCTCCTCTGCTGATGGGAATGTAGACTGCTGCAGCCATTATGGAAATCAGTGTGGAGACTCCTTAAAAAGCTAGGACTGGAAATCCCATTAAAGCCAGCTACCCCCTTACTGGGAATTTTCCTGGAGGAACAGAAAATGTCATATCATAGTGATATGTGTGTACCTATGTTTATAACAGCACAATTAGTGATAACAAAATCTTGGAAACAACCAAGATGCTCGTCCTCTGAGGAATGGATGAAAAAGATGTGGAATTTTTATATAATGGAATATTAATCAGGTATAAAGAGTGATACACTTGAAGCATTTATATTTAAGTGGATGCCACTTGAAGATATACTCATAAGTGAAATAAATCAGATCTGTATGTGTAAACATTATATAGTCTCCCTTGTATACGAACTCAAAAGTAGAAATACAAATAGAAAGATATAACACAAAAAGCAAGCAAGAACTAGAGGACTGGACAATGAGGAAAGGGCAAGGAGAAAAGCTAAGGAACAGGACAGGGGGAAACCCATACATTTATGTGCACAAGATGGGCAAGGCTATGATTATGAGAAACATCAGCAGGTTTTTGAAACTAGCAATTAATTGGCAGGATTCTCACCCTGACTAACTATATAGGCTGATACCTCTGAACTAAGCAACTTCACTGAAGATAGCAATGTGTAATAGAAGGGTCACACTTGCAATGCCCGTCATTCTGGTCTTCTAAATACATACCGCTTGTCCTGACATACCAATTATTGTCATACTGTCTCTCAAGTAAATGTTTGTTTAAAAAAGGGTAATAAATTTAAAAAAGAGACAAGAAAAACTAATGTCATAGGAGTGTCCTGCTACAATGCTGTACATGGTTAGATTTCTAAATTTCTGTCTAAAAATATGTAATTGTTTATTCATATTTTCAAAATGATGTTGTATGGTAAGAATAAGCTTCTCTTCTGGGACGTTAACAACCTAAGTTTGCAGACCAAAAATTAGAGAAAAAGAAGGGCTGCAAGGACAGCCAACATTTTGGCCCTGGCCTTTCAAGGTCAGTGAGGACACAGGATGAGGAGAACCTGTACTGTAATATCCTGTAACTCAGTTGTGTCCCAACTTTTCTGATCAAGGAGATGATCAGAGGGAAGTGATCGATGATGTAGAGTGTGTCTAAGGAGAGTCACATAGAGAGAAAACATTCTTTTAGGTTTTCACAGACAGAAAATTGGTCAATCAGTGGCCATGACTCATCCACATGGCTGACACTGACAAAGGATTTGCAAACTGCGGTAAAGGGTTACAGGACAAATCTTGGGGGGACTTGAGTGACCTTATCTGATACAAAAGTTACATTTACTGTTATATAGGTCTTGCTTTATCTTGGTCATAACCATCCTACAGAAAAGTATAAAAACAAGGTATAAGTAAAACCATATTAATATGCTGAGCTGTAAAAGGCTCAAGTCAGAAACTTATGACACTGCCAATCCTACAGATAACCCACTACTATTATGGACTACTGGACTATACTATATTGTATTATTTTGCTGAGTTCACACAGCTACAATATTTAAATGGCAATGGTATAGCCATCTCTAACAATACTAAACAATAAAAGGGGGATACAAAGGAAGGACCATTTTGTATCTGTATATTCAAAATAGGATAGATATACAGCTACTTTCTCATAATTCAATGAATAGAAAGGTTTGTTCTAATAGTGTTTGTGGACAGGATACCGCATCTGCATCTTGTGCTGTGAATAACCACTAAGAAGATAACAATATGCAATGTATGCATTGTTAAAACTGTCCTATTAATTGGTTTTAAAATTGTCTCATTGCTAGTTGTTTCTCAATAAAATTAATAAAAAAAGAAAGCAAGAGGAACAGATAAATCTAAATTTAAGTCCACTTTAAACAGACAAACGAACCCAAGTAAGACTGCACATCAAGATCAAAACGTATTGGCAGGAGAGCTCAGGACAGCATCGCAGGGCTGTGCGTGAGACGTAGCTCCGCTGCTGGCCCATTAAGACAATGAAGCGTGAGCCCTAATTACCTCACCAGATGCCGAGGAAGCATCTGATAAGAGTCTGTGCTCACTCCTGATAAAACCGCTGGAAACGGAAGGTGATGAAACACTCTTATCTTGACAAAGGCGTAACCAGCAAATGAAAGCAGGCATCTTACTTAACAGCGGAGCATTAGTGATATTTTCTAAAATCAATTCTGCAAAGATGCCTGTTCTGCACCACCTGATCTCGCTGTGCTGAAGGAGTGAAGCAGTGGAAATAAGGAGAGAGTCCACGCGCAACATGGCATTGTGCACATGAGAGTGCTCCTCCCAATGAAAATGCAAATGCAAGCCTGATAAATAGCAAAGCCCCGTCCTGAGTTCAGGAGCCTGGTGCTGAGCGCGTCACCCTACGAAAGTCCACAGCTTTCCCATGACTGGCAGCAACAGAATGGAAAATAGAGCCCTATGGGAAGAAGTCTCCCTTCACAGCCAAAATCGTAACAGAAAGAAGTCCAAGCAATTCTTCCCTACTCGCTCAAGAACAGTGAGCCTGTGCACCGGGGAATGGCTCGGCGTGGTGGCAGGGAGCGATCTCCATAGGTTTCCTAGGACTCACACTCCCTCCTGCACCTCTGTGGTCTCGGGACTGAACCAGGCCTCTGCTTGTAGATTGGAATGAAAGCTCGAGTGAGAGAAGGAGAGGGGAGAAAAAGGGAGGGAGCGAGAGAGAAAGGAAGAGGGGGAAGAGAGAGAAAGGGAGAGAGGGAGGGGGAGAGTGAGTGAGTGAGACAGAGAGAGAGAGAAGAGGGAGAGAGAAGGAGGGAGAAGAGGAGAGAGGGATGGAGAAAGAGGGAGAGGGAGAGAGATAGAGTGAGCAAGAGAGAAAGGGAGAGACAGAAAGCAAGAGAGAGACACACATAGACAGAAGCAGAGACAGAGACAGACAGACAGAGACCAAGACAGAGACAGAAAGATAGATAGAAAGAGGTCCCCTGCAGTGAAGGGTCTCACATTCCCATGTTCTTTCTGCCCGCCTGCTCCCCATAGTATAGAAGTTCGTCATTTGGTCAGGACGCATGGCTCCTTGTGCCCAAGACAGAAAGGGAAGAGGAGAGCTGCACATTCCAGGTGCGTCCACTCCCGAAGCACTTGGCCTCCTCTGGACCCTGTTCCCCGGACATCACAGGCTGTGCCTCCAGCTGACCCTGGCTGTCTGTGGGGCCCAGCCCAAGCACCCACAGCCCACAGGTGTTCAAGTTCCCTACATAAAATAGCACAGTACTTACTTGTAATCTAAAATGTGCATCTTTCTGTATATCTCATGCAACGCAAATGCTGCAATACAGCCTTTTCATTTTGTTTTATTTTGCTTTTGTCTTTTTGAGGCTGGGTCTCACTATGCAGCCCAGGCTGGCTTTGAGCTCGCCTTGAGGTTCTGGCTGGTTTTTGAACTTGCCATGATCCTCCTGCCTCAGCCTACAAGTGCCAGGATTAGAGACATATGCTACCGTGCTCAGCTGTTATACTGCTTTTGTTAGAGAGTAGTGATAAAAAAGTCTATCCAAGTTAAGTCCATCTGAGGCCCCAAGTCTGTTGAATCTGCATTTTCGAGCTTGCAGTCCAGAGTCTGCTGTGCATCTCAAGCAAATCCCAGTAGATGTGACAACAGAAGCTGGCGAGCTGATTCCCACTTCTGTGTGGACAGACCACACACGGGAGACACCAGGACAGCTGTGGAAGGCCTGGCACAGGCCAGGTGTGGGCCCTGCGTGCCCTGGTGGTCTCCGGCCAGGCAGCACCACACAAGCAATGTGCCATGGCTACATCAGGACAGAATGGGTCCCGGCAGGTGAGGGGCACGCCAGGGGCTGTGCAGAGTAACCCGGTCCTGCTGAGAACAGTGCTTCCCATCATGGGAGACTCGGGGTCGGCCTGAGAGTGGCACCGCAGTGCTGCGCTGTCTGCGCAGGTGCAGGAGGGAGTGCTTCCCATCACGGGAGTCGGAACTGGAGCCGAGCTGTAGCTTGTGTGGTTACATTGGTGTACGAGCCTGAAAGGTGCCCGTGAGAGCTGTGCGGGGGAAGACAGGGCTAATGTGACAGAACCAGCACCCACATGGAGGGGATCCACAGACTCCCTGCGATAAATGTCAGGACACCTAAAGCTAGGTGACAACTGGCAGAATGACGGAAACATTTCCAATAGAAACAGGCAAATTCTATGAGAAGCAAGATTTGCACTAGTAGTGGCTGGACAGGCTATTATGTCGGCTTCTAGTACTATGGACAACCGCTGGGAAGATAACAAGGTAGAAAGTATTAATTATTGAGTCTGTGATATAATTCAGATATAAAAAAATAAGATGAGTAAACAGCTACACTCTTAATTCACTGATAAGAGACATCTGGTATAATAGTGTCTGTAAGTATAATATCACATATGCACCTTGTGCGATACCAAAACATTACAAAAACAGTTTGCAAGGTATTAATTTATCGGATCTGTCCTGTTAATTTGTCTTGAAACTGCCTCACTGCTATTTGTTCTTCAATAAAAGCAAAAAAGAAAAAATAAATAAAAGAAACAGGCAAATAGGAGCATCTGTACAGAGCATTGACACAATCCAGAAGAAAAAGACTGCATGGCAGAAACAGAGAGAGTCTAGGTCAGCGATATGCTGGACATGGAATAAACCAGCAGGAAAACACACCTCAAGATTGTGAAAGGCAAAGACAAAATTTTTGTCCTATGTTAACTAAAAACAATGTTAAAACTTTCAAATAGGATGTGAGGGTGAGGGTGTCTCTGCGTGTTGGTGAGACTGTGCTGGCGAAGCTGAGCACAGGTGGGTCATCAGCCAAGCTGAGCCGAGCAGGCTGAGCGCGGGCCCCGCGCATGCACACCAGGGCGCTGAGCGTGGGCCCCGTGCGTGCATACCAGGGATGGGCATAAAAGGAGGTGCAGCTCGTGTGCGCGAGCTCCACAGGCGTACAAAGGCCAAAACAAAGCAAATGCAAACATAAAAGCTTCCAGAATCATCTGTGATAGCAATGGCATTAACATAATTAAGCAATGATCCAGAGAGAAACCATTAAGTGAGTCATGCTGAATCCTATCGATAGAGCCTCAGAAAGCAGCTGTGAGCTGAGGTAAATCTCTTGGCCTGGCCTGCAAATACAATAGGATATAGTGTTAAGTGAGACACAAATTAGCCATGGAAAGGGTGTAATATGACCCTGATGCCACAGATGGTAGA
>PVKA01008251.1:49438-73928 GCA_004027165.1 Ctenomys sociabilis | reverse complement strand
TTAAAAAAGACAAAGAATGGTATTTAATTTTAAAACAAGATTGCAAGAGCATAACAATGGTTAGTATATTGTATATAATCATCTTCAGAGTAGTTGCTCAGATGACAAAATACAGGACTGAAACATTGGTTAAATAGTATAGGCATAAGATTTTTAAATGAACTAATAGCAATTAGTAATGTTATGGTATGTGTCTAGTTGTCCCCCCAAAGCCTCCTATAGTCATGGGGTGGGGACTTCTACAGTTTGTGATTAACTGATAATCCACTGAGATTATGTGTGACTCAAGGTCTGGATTAGGGGTCTTAGTGCTGCTAGGATTATGGGTGTGAGTACTACATCCAACCCTGGGGCCCAGAGAGCCTGAATGTAATATAAAAGAGAGACAGACTTTATGTAGCTATTCCTCTTTGTTGTACTATTGTTGTTCCCCTGCCATGAACTGATGCTCTCTACCATGTGCTATTCTACCTTGGAGCCAGCCGAGTATGGACTGAAACCCTCAGTAACTGTGAGCTAAATAAACCTTTCCTTCCTTCATTTTGGGTGTTGGGTATTTGTCCCAGCAGTGAGAGGAGTGACTAAGACAAGTAATATAACTGTCTTAACTATGTTGTGCATATATATTTTTTTCTTTTGCTTTCCTCATTCCAGTTTGTCCTTCCTTGTGGAAGTTTCTCCCCATTTCTCAATATGTATTGTACATTTTTAACTTTATTTACCCATTCAGTCTCTGAAGACAACACAATGTTTACACATGTGAATCTCATTTATTGCACATATGAGTATAGTCTCAAGTTGCATCTATTTCCCTATAAAAGTCTCACATTTGTCCTTCTTTAAAGCTGAATAGTACTTCACTATATAAAAATACCATATCTTTTTATTCATTCTTTGGTTGATGGGCATTTGGGTTGTTCCCAAGATTTAGCTATGACAAATTGTGTTGCTGTGAATGTGGGTATATGTATATTGCTGTGGTGTGATGTTTTTATTTCTCAGAAAACATTTAGAAAGGAAAAGCTGTGTTGAATGAGACCTCTAATACTAGTTTATGGAGAAACCTTCCCACTGATTTTCATAGTGGTTATACCAGTCTACACTCATACCAACAGTGGAGAAGGGTTCCTTACTTCCCACAGCCCTGCCAACATTTGTTATTGGTAGATGATAGCATTCTTCTGGGGTGAGAAGATATCTCAGTATTGCTTAAGTCTGCATTTATTGACTGACAAGCGACGGTTAACATTTTTTCATATATTTATTTGCCATTTGTACTTCTTCATCTGAGAAATCTGTATTTGTCCCAAATACCCAATTTTGGATTGAGTCTTTAAATTGGCCGGGGTAAG
Organism: Ctenomys sociabilis; assembly: GCA_004027165.1. Lineage (NCBI taxonomy): Eukaryota > Metazoa > Chordata > Mammalia > Rodentia > Ctenomyidae > Ctenomys > Ctenomys sociabilis. The sequence goes on along the minus strand of PVKA01008251.1, from coordinate 72,576 downwards.
GGGCTTTTTTTAATTCTTCATATGTTCTAGGTATGAATCCTTTGTCCGAGGGACAGTTAACTAACACTTTTTCCTACTAGCTCTGTTGTCTTTTCACTCTGTTGATGGTTTCTTTTGATGTGCTGAAACTTTTTAGTAAGATGAGGTCCCAGTTGTTGAGTCTTTGAAATATTTCCCATGCAGTTTCGGTTTGTTCATGAACTCTGTCTACCCTTTATCTTCAAAATTTCTAGCTACTTTTTCTTCCAATAGACTTAGTGTTTCTGTTCTGATATTTAGATCTTTGATCCATTTTAACTTTAGTGCATGGTGATAAACATGAGTCTAATTTTAGTTTCTGATGTGTAAAGAGACAGTTTTTCCAGCAATATTATTAAAGAAGCTATCTTTCTTCCAGTGGGCATGTTTGGCCCCTTTCAAAGAAAAAGTGACTAAGTATATTTGTAGTTGTGTGTGCATTTTCTAATCTGTTCCAGTGGTCCTCATGCCTGTTTTGTTTGTTTTATTTTGTGGGGGGAGAGTTGTTGTTTCATATCAGTGGCATGCTGATTTTATCGCAGTAGCTGAGCTACCTCCCCTCCCCTAATGCTACTGTTTTTTTGAGTGTTGACTTTTTATCAAGCTATACTTCTGAATTTGGTTTTTAAATTTACAGTATAATTTCAAGTCAGGGATTGTGATGCCTCCTGACTTGTCTTTGTTGCCAAGAATTTTCTTCACTATTTTATGGCTCTTCTGGTTCACATGAATTTTAGGACTATTTCTTCTAGTTCTATGAAATATGTGAATGGTGTTTTGATTGAGATTGCATTAAATCTGTGTAACAATTTTGGGAGTGCGGTCATTTTCACTATGTTGATTCTTCCTATCCATGAGCATAAGATATCTTTCCACTTTCTGATAGCCTCTTCAACCTCATTTTTCAGAGTACTGCAATTTTAAAATATAGATCCTTTAATTCTTTTGTTAGATTGATTTGTAAGTATTTTATTTTTTTGGATATTACTGTGAAAAGTGTAGTTTCCCTAATTTCTGTCTTCGTGTGTATTGTTTGTGTACAGGAGTGCTGTTTTTTGTTTGTTTGTTTGGTGCAGGGACTCTGTTATGTCTTGTGTATAGGTGTCTCACCACCGCCCCCCCAAAGCTTCATGCAGTCTTAGGGTAGCTTCTGCAGTTTGATTGATTATTGTGGGTGTGAATGTTGTACCTGTCCTAAGGCAGGTAATTTGCATTTCAGTGTAAGGAGGAAAGAGAGGTTAGCTGCTTGAGCTGTTGCTACCTGTGCCCTCTCTCCTGCTGTTTGCTGCCTTCATGAAAAGTTGCTTTCTGCCATGTGCTGCTCTGCCTTGGACCCAGCTTATGGACTGAAGCCTCCAGTAACTGTGAGCTAAATAAACCTTTCCTTCCTTCATTTTAAGTGTTGGTTATTTGTTCCAGCAACAAGAGAAGAGTAACTAAGATAGTCTCACTACACAGCTCAGACTCTTAGTGATCTTGTTTTCAGCCTGCCCAGTACTAGGATTACAGGCATGTAGCAACACCCCTTGACTCCATTGTTGGCTCAGGGAGCCAGGACTGGGGCCAACACATGTGGTACTAGTGGTCAAACCTAGTCCCTGCACTTGCCTTATGCAGGCACTTAGTCAGCTGAGCTATCTTCCCTCCCCTAGTGCTATTAATTTTTGAGTGTTGACTTCGTATCAAGCTATACTTCTGAATTTGGTTTTTAAATCTACAAGTGCTTTGGTAGAATCTGGGGTCTTCTGTGCAGAGTATCATGTCATCAGTGAATAATGATAGTTTAACTTCCTCATTTCCTGTTTTTATTGCTTTTCTCTCTTTTGTCTATTTGCCCTGGCTAATGTTTTCAGAACTATATTAAATAGGAGTGGTGATAGTGGACATCATTATCTTGTATCTGTTTCAGCTTTTATACATTTAATATGATGTTGACTGTTGGTTTGTTATCTATCACTTTTATAACATTGAGATAAAAACCCCTCTAAGGGCAGGCCAAAAGCTCAGCAGATTAAAGTGTCTGCAAGCAGGCACAGGGCCAGGTATTAGAGGCCTAAGCCTGCCCCACCCTCAGGGACACAGAGACTGCTATTGAGACTGGGCGTGGTGGCAGGCACCTGTAATCCCAGCTTTTGGGAAGCTGTAAACAGGTGATCACTAGGAGTCCAATCTAATAATGAGAACCTGAACACCCTATAGACCCTTCCCTAAAAATACAAAAAAAAAAAAAAAAAAAACCTGTTCCAGTTTTCAGTAGAGTTTTTATCAAGAATAAGTGCTGGGCTTTTATCAGATGTTTTTTCTACAATTACCTACTATTTTTAAATAAAAATCACTGGTAAATTTCTCAGCAGAAAAATGAACCATAAGGGGCATTTTTTCAAAGATCACTATAGGTTCAGTTTGAATTATGACAACATAAGCTAACCTTTTATGTCTTGCATGTATTTATGTGATTTTTATAACAAAAGATATAAGTAATAAAACTTAAAATAATGGCATGAAAATTAGTCTTAGATATAAACAAGTAGATTGATATTTACTTTTTTTTTCTTTTTTGCAGAACCAGAGATTGAACTCAGGCCCTTGCACTCACCAGACAAGCACTTATTCTACTGCGCTATCTACCAGCCCCCTAATACTTAAATTGATAACACAGTCTTCTATAAACAAATTAAATACTTTCTCCTACTGAGAACAAAATATTAATCAGATGTGGTGGTGCATACTTGTAATTCCATCACTCAGGGGCCTGAGGCAGAAAGATCAATGCAAATTCGAGACCATCTTGTGCAATACAGTGAGTTCAAAGTCATCATGAATTACTTACCACAATACTGTCTCAGAAAAAAATAAAATATAGTTATTCTCAGGCCAAAACTGATCTGAATTTCTTCAGCAGTAATCTAATCTGGATCTAGCAGTACTCTATTAGTAATTCCTATCCATCATTTGATCCCAATTCATCATCATTCTTGAATATAATTGTTATTTTTCATAGACTAGTTTTTTTAAAGGCTTAAAACGAGACTTGGACTTTCAGAAGCTTATAGTCTTTAATTTATAATTAGTTGGTGCCAGGGAGATGGCTCAGTAGAATAAGCGCCTCCCTGTCAAGTGCAAGGGCCTGAATTCAATATCCAGTTCCGCAAAAAAAAAAATTGTAATTAGTTAATAGCATTGAGAAAATATTATCACATAAGGTAGTAGTGATAACCAAAATGAAAAAATATATGATGCCCACTATTTTTTTTATTATTCTTTGTACTCATTAAAAAATCTCCCATCCTGCATCTATAAGAAAGTATTGGAATTTTTTGTTTGTTTGTTTTTTGTTTTAGCTAGCTTAGCTCACTGTGAGCGTGGGGCTGGCATGGTATGTGATGCCAGGGATCAAACCTCGATCCCATGTTTCTGCCTAAGCTTGCCTAAGTAGGCACTGTAGACCACTGAGTTATCTCGCCAGCCCAGTATTGGCATTTTGAGAGGACTGGTACCAGGTAATGGAACATTACACATAGAAAAACATTTTCCCTGATTGCTTGCATCTTAATTAGTTCATTTGTATATGAGATTAAAAGTTTTAGAACCATTGAAAACATAAATTGATTGTAAGTAAATATAGATCTTTTTGATAATATGGGCAAGCATTTTGTTAAAAGTTCTACCCCCTCCCACATCCTAGTCATTTAAATGTGATTTTCCAGTATTCTCCATCTTGAATGTGTTAGAACATGTTTTCACATATATTAACAAAAGTACATTTACACAAGTTTTCATTTCCAGATCCTTTAAAAAGAAATTTTAGCTATATAGCATCTATCTTATACTATATATATGTTATGTGTTAGCATTGTTGTTACTAATTTCTAAGGAATCTTACTTTTCTTAGAAACGTATTTATTCTTATCCTTCATACAAAAACTTAGAGAAAGAGCAAAGAGGAATTTGAAATCCATAACATGAATCATTTGTTAGAGTTTAAGCAAAATAATAAAATTACAGTAAAAATCATTTCAGTCTCCAAATCTTTATGACTATATGATCACAACTAAAAGAAATTGCAAGCACAATGTACGTTTTTCATAGTTAAGATATATTATAAACACTGTAAGTTTCTTTCATGTGATTATAATTTTTGGAATCATTATTATCCCATCCATTTGCCTTTGTTATAGGGAAGGCTACAGTTTCTGATTACTGCTAACTATCGAAAAATTTTTTCCTAAAATTGGACTCTCAGTGTGCCTATAAATACACATGCACATCAAAGAGAGCAGTAAAAACAAAAGATATTTTATTAAGTAAATAGTCCTCCTCAAAGCTTTTAGTTTACATATTAGACGAGAAGTTAACTTTTAGGGCAATTTTATTTTATTATGTGTTTCTATATTTAAAATCAGATTATACTGAGATTTTTTTTGCATAATATTAATGTTGCTCTGTGGCTGTACAGAAATCTTCCTCGTTTTTTTTTTTCTTATTCGCTGTATTCAAAGTAGTCCATGTGACCTAGATATTGAAAATCAAGGGAGAATGTGCTGCATTGCTGATATTTACTGTGAAACCTCAGAAACATTATGGTTTCACCGGCTAGAATTGCACAGTGTTTAATACTGCTGTTACTTTAAAAGGTCTCTGCCAGTCTATGCAACCATTTTTCATGCCGGAATTAAGATATTGTTCAGTCTTTTATGAATAATCAAGCTTTACATTACAATCAAAATGAAGTATTCAGTGTTCAATATTTAATTTGAGATCAAAATAGATTGACTCATTATAGGCTTTTCTCCCTTTACTTAGCATGTAGTTAGAACTGTAATCAGCAAATTTAGAAATCCAACCACAATAATATACAATTAATTGTTCCTACTTAGTAATTTGGCGGGAATGCTGATAAATTATTAAAAATAAAATACCTGGAGTCTGTTCTATAAAATTAGCAATGTTTATCATATATCAGAATGAATCTGTTCTCAAAAAAATTCAGCTTTTATATTCAAGAAGCCATATTTTCCCAGAGTGTAAAGCTGTTTCTTCCTTTAATATTTCTGTATAAAAACAAAACCCCAAAAGGAAAGCATTAAATAAGTTAAGGCATCTGCACAGGTAAACTGTATGCAGCTAGTGAATTATTTATACTGAGAATCTGATTTGTTTTTTTCTTCAGTGTAGTAGAAAATTATTAAATAGAAGAAATAAAAGGTTACATCCTATTCTCAGCTGAGAAATTAAAACACGGACATGCTGTAGATCCTTTATGTAGTTTTAGCTCTCTCATCTGTAGAAAGATCATCTTGCCAGACTAATTCATAAATTCTTTTGTATGGCCAAAGAGAACCGCAGAATACCAGGACAGATGACCAGAATCAGTACTGAGAAAGCTACAAGATGAAAATTTATACTTGGAATAAATTCTGAGTATAAGGAGGGATAGCAATAAGTAAGCTTTGCAGCCGTGTGAGGTAGAAGCTCAGCAGAATCATATGCAAGCAAAAGATAAACAGATTTTTAAATGCAGGGGAGTGGTTCCGAGCCAGAACCCAAAATAAAAACTGGAGTAGGGTGTGTTAATATCTTTTTAAGGTGTGGGCATGGGAGAGTTGCTGGAGTTGGAAACTTCCTATAACTCAACAGTAAATCCAGATCTGATTTGTGTACAGCTTCTGATCAAATTTATTCTTCATTTCATCCACATTTGTGTTTTGCAAATCGGTGTTTCGCAAATTGGTGTTTCATAGAACAGTCTGCTAAAAGCTGTGTGATGAAGGTAAGGGAAAAAAATATCAGTTACTCAGTAAACTTGAGGAATTAGAATTCACACACATTTATTCACAGACCCATGTTAACATTCTATATTTAACTCTTGAAAACTCACAGTGTCCTTAATATACAACTTTTCTGCTGTCTCTGCCCCAATAAATCCAGCATTTCCTTTGTTGAACCCTTACACACTGTTGTGCAGCCCATGAAATCCAATGTTGTTGAGCAGTGTGTGCCGGAACACCAGTTTGAGAAACTGTTTTGTTAGTGTGTTAAAGCAGAGAGCTGTTGCGAAGCCATTTCTATCTAGGAGAGTAAGACAGTTAATCTTGTCAGCCTTATTGGTCTGCAAGCCAGCCAGGTGAGGAGCAAAGCATGCTTCCGAGTGGGTCCTGGTGCCTCACCTGGGAATTCTCTCTGGTGCAGAGCTCCTTTATTTACAGCTCCTTCTATGCCAAGTGCTTCCCAAAGCCGTGAACCATACAGCTTCCTTCCATCATGCCCATAATGGTTCTGCTTTGGAGCCAGCTATCAAGGGGTACAAACCCCTTAAACCAGTAAGCCACGATAAAGCTTTTGTCCCTTAAATTGTATATACCAGACATTTTTTCCCCAGCAACAGAAAGATCACTAATTCAAGTAGGGTGTGTGTTGGTGAATGTGTAAATGTGCCCAGGGTGTGTAGCTGTTGCAGCTGTGTACGTGATCAGAGTACAACACTGGAAAGACTGTGTCCCATAGTAAGACATAGGAAACTCACCGTAAGGCATGTTTCTAAGCCCATAATTTAGATAAGAATCATTAATTAATAAAAGTATCAAGAAATGTTTTATAATATATTCTGCTCTTACTAATTCTTGATAAATGGGATCCAGCTGGAAAACTCTTGTTATGGTCTTCTGTTAAGGTGCAAGCAGAACACTTGCATTATCCATTCTTTTTTTGGCGGGGGCGGAACCTGGGTTTGAACTCAGGCCTTTGTGCTTGCCAGGCAAGCACTTACTCTATTGAGCTATCTCCTTAGCCTGCATTACCTATTCTGGATCCGCCATCAGCTAGCTCTAAAATATTCCAAATATTTCTTTATTTTTTAAAAAAAGGAGTTTTTCACAACTAGTAGTAAATATTAAACTTTTTAAAACTTTTAAGTTTTGTGTTCAAATTTAGGAAATTCTCAATTAAAATTGAGCATGTGTCTTTGTGTCTTTATTCATTGTTTATTTGCATTGTTAATTTACAAAAGATGAACGTAGTTTTAGAGTTTTCTATGTTGCTCTTCATCTGTACCACATATATTAAGACATAGTTTGGGAAATACCAGGTACATTATATCTGAGATTTCCTTCTTATTCTAAAAAATTATAGTTCTCTGATTTTAAATTATCTATATGCAGTTTTTGGAGCAACAGGGAGAGGGAAAGAGGAAGGGAGACAAGAGAGAGAAAAAACAAAGAATACCAATAAAATACTTGTAGGGGAAAAAATGTCTTAGGTTTCAGCTTTATCCCATAACAACTACACAATAAATTTAATCTTCTGAACTAATTAGAAAGACATATGATTTGAGAATGTTTAAATATTTTTAAAACATGTAGAAGTGTTCATTTTTATGATTTCTAGGTAAAATGCTGTAAAATGCATGCATTCCATTATTCCGAACTTTAGAAAATTGAATACTGTCCTAAAACTCTAATAATAGCTAAGAAGTAACAATTTTTCCAAAGTAAGTGTTTTTTTGACACTTGGTTTAGAATCATTAGTGTAAAATTATTCTTCAGCGTATTCTTTTTAGTAACTGTAAGAATATTTTATTTCCTTGCAAGTAGATGAAAATATAGGTGACTTTCATTGAAAAAAATATTTGGAAGTAGGAATCATTTCAGAGTTAAATCTATGATAATATGAGCTTCAAAATAAATAATAATGATGATTATATTCCACTGAGTAACATAATCCATTAGTTCATACAATATACATGAACAGATAAATGAGAAAAGAAAAATCTTTACCTTAGAATTCCAACTATTAGAAGGAATAATGGAGTTAGAAAAATAATAAAAGGATCTTCAAATTAGTGGGTAAATTTTTATATCAAATAGTTTCAAAATACTTTTCCACTCATTTGTTGTGAAAGAGACTAGTATTCTGACAATGGAGAAACCAAGTATTATTACCTTAGCAAATTAATCATTTGATATCCTAGTCTTGGGATAAACTGGCATTTCATGTTCCTTCTGAAATCATGCACTAAAAAAGACAGCATTACCTTGAAGTATTCCCCTCAAACTATATGCTTAAATCCATTTATGAACAAACATCAGACAAACTTGAAGTTTGGCAAAGTCAACAGAATAACTGTCCTACATTCTTTAAAAATGTTAACATCAGTTAGACAAAGAAAGGCTGAATAATGATTCTATTTTAAGGAAAACTACAGAAACAAAACTAAATTAATATGTGATAATATTGAATTCTGTTTGAGGGCTATAAAGAGAAATCTATAAACTCCTACAGATTGCATAATGGGCACCATTATAAAAAATTAAAAATGGACAAAATATTAAATGTGAGTGTTATGCTGTGTCTGGTTGTCCCCCCAAGCCTCGTGCAGTCATGGTGCTGCTTCTGGAGTTTGTCATCAACTCATGATTCACTGGGGTTATGGGTGTGATTGCTTCTGGAATTATAGAGTGAGTGCTGCTGGGATTATGGGTGTAAATGGTACACCCGGCCTGAGGCAGATAATCTGAATGCAACATAAGGGAGCCAAACTTCCTCTCTGCTGCCGTTGTAGCTAGTACTCCTCTCATTTGCTCATTTTACTGTTTTCTGCCACTATGAACTGCTGCCCTCTGCCATGTGCTACTCTGCCCTGGAGCCAGGGGAGTATGGACTAAAACCTCCAAACTGTTCTTTGTACCTTTTAGAAATTATCTTCTGCCATTGAATGTTGGAAGCATTTAACTCTTTAATTTGTACAGTGGGAGTTTGCCGTAGATCTTGGAGGAAACTTGGAACTTGGACATTTCAGCAATGCTGAAGCTGTAAGACTTTGGCAACTGTTAGAGACGGACTAAACTGTCTTTTGTCTTTTTGAGACAGGGTCTCACTATGCAGTTCAAGCTGGCCTTAAACTCACTTTGTAGCTCAGGCTGGTCTTGAGCTTACAACAATCCTCCTGCCTCAGCCTCCCGAGTAAATAGTCTTGAATAAAGTGATGTGTGCAAGTCTTCGGGGGCCTAGGGGCAGAATGTTATGGTTTGTGTATAAGTATCCCCAAAGCCTCATGTAGTCATGGTACTGCTTCTGGAGTTTGTGATTAATTCATGGTCCACTGAAATTATGGGTGTGAGAGCAGCTGGTATTATGGGTGTAAATGCTGCTGGAATTATGGATGTGATTGCTACATCCAGCCCCAGGCAGATAGCCTGAATGCAATATAAAGGAGACAGACTTGCTCTCTGTTGCCCTGGTTGCAGCTACTACTCCCATGTGTTCTGGCACTGTCGCTGCTGTAAACTGCTGCTCTCTGCCTTTGAACCAGCTGAGATGGGCTGAAACCTCCATTAACTGTGAGCTAAGTAAACCTTCATTTTGCATGTTGGGTATTTGCCCCAACAAGGAGAGAAGAGTAACCAAGATAACATTACTTGAACTTGGTAATTGTATTTTGGTGATACAGAAGAACAATCATGTTCTCAGGAAATATACACCGAAGTGAATTCAGTACAGTATTTATAGAGATAGACACATTGCTCTAATTTATTCTCAAAGACATCAGAGAAGCAGAAAGATGAGCAGAAACAAATGATGCAAAATGTAAACATCTGAAGAATCTGCATAAAAGAGTTTATAAGTTTTTTATCCTATTCTTGAATTTCTGTAGGTTTGACTTATTACCAAGACAAAAAGCTTGTATACTTTTTTTTTTTTTTTTTTTTTTTTTTAACTTAAAATGTGTCTACTGAGAATCAGCCTATTTCACTATACTGGGTCAAAATATTTCAGATATTAAAATTAAAAATTAAAAAAACTTCCAGAGACGAAGCGTGGCAGTGCATGGCTAAATCCCAGTGCTGGGGAGGCTGAGAATAGAAGGATCACTCCCAAGTCCAAACTGCTTAGTGAGTCCCTGTACCAAATACATTAAAAAGAAAAGAAAAAAAATCCATATTAGAAGGCCAGAACTTAGAAATTTATCCCATTTTAAGTCATTAAATCTGTATAACAACTTTATAACAGCAAATAAAACTGTGCTTGCAAGAAGTAGTTTATTTCAGTGCCATGTTAAATTCTTTATATTAAATGTACCATATGAATTCAGTATATTAATATTTTAAGAGAAGGCTCTTCGAGAATGTACATTAGACAACTATTTCAAAAAAAAACACATAGAACTACATCTCTTGTCTTCTCAACCTCCTTCCAGCTATAACACATTTAACCATTCTTTTTTTTTTTTTTTTTTTGTCTTTTTTGAGACAGGGTCTCACTGTGCAGTTCAGGCTGGCCTTAAGCTCACTTTGTAGCTCAGGCTGGTCTCGAACTCACAACAATCCTCCTGCCTCAGCCTCCCTAGTGCTGGGATTACAGGCATGCGCCACCATGCCCGGCTTTAACCATTCTTTATCCCCTACTTTACATGACTGATTTAAGCATCAGAGAACATGTTTCTTCAACTAATCATTGTCATCACTTTGTAAAGGTTTTTTTTGTAAAGATTATTATTAAACTGAGAAACATGTTTCTAAAGGAACCTATACAAAGTTGCCTGTTTTGTTCTACTTTTTTGTAGCAAAACATACTACAGCCTGTTTTTATGAGTTATTTAAATGAGTTTATTAAAATGTTATCTTAAATGTTTTTAGTACATCACAGTTTCACATTAGTTGTTTAATATATTTATGTTTTACTTCTCTCACCTTTCTCACAGGAAAAATTCTGTGTTGTTTTTCCTTATGATCTCTCTTGTCTTTATTTCCAGTTGTATGCTACCATATTTCTCTGTTCAGAAGCCAAATTTTTTTTTGCTGCTTTCACAATAAGAGTTGGTAATCCAAAGCAAAACCCAGACAGCTAAATCATAATACAGTTTTGTTTTTCAGGATATTTACTATTTAATATAACAATAAACAGAAAATGCATTATTAGAATTCAGATCTGATATAATTTTTAAATATGAATCTAAAGCCAAGCATGATGGTATATGCCTGTATTCCCAGGGCTTGGCAGGCTGAGGCAGGAGGATCATTGCAAGTTTGAAATGTTTGGGCTATAAAGTGAGCTCAAGGCTGCCTGAACTGTGAACTACATAACAACACCCTGTCTCAAAGAGACTAAATAAATAAATATATTTATTTTATAAGCATCAAAACAAAAAGCAAAAGTGTAAGTGAAATGAGTAAAGAAGTACCAAGTACTGGGAATTTATTAATATGTCTGAAGCAAGATTTAGAAACAATCTGATGCTCTGCCTAAGGGGGTTATCATTACTTTTTTTTTTTCCTGTGCTAAAGATTGAACCCCGGCCATTTGCATGGTAAGTAAGCACTCTACCACTTAGGTACATGCCCATTTATTTTATGTTAGATTTATTTATTTATTTTGTATTTTAGAGAAGAGTCTTACAGGGTGTTCCAGGTCTCACTACTAGATCAGGTATAGTGATCCGCCTGTTTACAGCCTCCCAAAATCTGGGATTAGAAGCAGGTGCCATCATGCCGAGCCTCAATTGCAGTCTCGGCACACGCCCCAGGACAGCCCACATGGCAGGCCAAGGATTGAACCCCCAGCCCCTGTGCCTGCTTGCAGGCACTTTAATCAACTGAGCTATTTAGCTGGCCCTCCTTTTTCTTTTTTGACATAGCGTTTTGGTAAGTTGCCCAATCCAGGCCTTGATCTTATTTTCCTTCTGTGTTATTGAGCCTCTCACGTAGCTGAGGTTACAAGAAAATGTCACCACACCTACCATATTATTTTTAATGTTATAAATTCTAAGAGAGATTTGTTTGAAAAAGTCTATTTTGGAAACAATGGAAAACCTAATAACATTTTCATGAAAAATGTAATAGTTTTTTAAGGAAAGGTAGGTATATAAGCATTTCAGAAAATTAGTTGTTTATATTTCCTGCAGTATCTTAGGTTCTTAAAATTCCACAAAGAATGCTATATTCTACATTCAAAATGCATTTAATAAAACATGCTAATAATGTTCTTGCCCTTTTAATGACTATAATTTCTAAGAGAAAGTGATCATATGTCATCATTTAAAACTATTTTACAAAATTAAATCTTGGACTTTTTATTGCAGCAGAAAGGATTCTACATGAATACTGACCTATTTTTTTGTTTCTTTAATATTTTTTAGCAAGACAATAACTGTATCACACCAGAATATAAAAACCAGAATTCTACTGTAACATATTTAGAAAGAGAAATTCATTCTTGCTGTTTCAGTAATCTCAGTGTGAAGTTGTACCATATCAACAACCAGCAGACAGAGAAAAAGAATACTTTGGCAAGTTAAGCTATTATGTACTAGATTAATTCTAAAAATTCAAGATTTTCAAGATTTTGCTAAGGCATTCCTAAACTGTGTGCTATTTAATTAAGAAATGTATAACTTGGGCAGTGAAAAAAGGGCATGGAATTCAAATTGAGGCCTGTTTATTATATCAGATGGTTTTATCATCTCCTCAAATTTAATCTGAGAGCTGTTTTTTGTTCTCTGGACTCCTAATTGTAGGATTTTTTTAAAGTAGTTTTATCAGGGATAGAAAAGTGATTTTTTTTCCCCCTCTAGCATTATAAGTCAGATCTAGTGACTTCCCTATGAAGCATCGGTGTACCTCTGCGTATTGGTTCATTGAAATCTCTATTGAAAAGCTTCTTTGGCTTGTGCATTAGTTCCACTTAAATTGTATATGCCTGTGCCAGGTACAATAGTTGATCAAAAGGTACAGACACAGAAGATACAGTCCTCATTTGCAAGTTCTTTAATATAAGCAAAGCTTAGCAATGACAATGCAATATAATGTGATGAGGCACCTATAATTTACTGAATATCTATGGTATGCTTAATTTTAATATACTATCCATGTTGAATACCTAAAACAGTATTTTTTCTTAAAAAAAAAGTTTGTCTTACTTGCTTCAATTTTTGAGCTTTTTATAGTTAACTGTATATTCCAATTTAAGCCATACAATTCCATATACTGTTTGGCTTTCAGAGGAACTCCTGAAATAAATATGAATTTTTAATGAAATCTGTATTTTTCTGCTAAAAAGACAACTCCAAATCATGGTCTACTAATTCATGAATGTTGGATCATTAGCTTCATTCTTAAATGCAAAGGACAATAAGTCATGATGATGAGCCTTTGTCAGTATGAAAAGCAGTATGATTCATTGTTTCCAAAGGATAATAGTGGTGAATTTGAAAGAACTGTCTTGCACAGAATGAAAATTTCCAGGATAAAATAAAAATGAAAGATCTGAGATTATAGGAGATTAAAAGATAAGAGATTGAGAAAGGTTAGCCTAAAGACCATAAATTTAGGAAAAGTGAGTGGGTTTGAGACATTTTAAGAGTTTGATAACTAAATATAATTTTTGAAACTTTAAAGAGAAAAACCAAAGAACAACAAAGACATAAAACAAAGTAGCATTAAAAATGATACAGAATTTCAAAACAAGAATAGGAAATTAACAATGGTTGTCATATTACATATTGTTATCACATTTGTTGTTCAGATTAGCAAGACTGATCAAACACCTAAGCATTAACTCTTCCAAATATCATTATTAAAAAGCCAAAGAAAATCACTTGAAGTTGGGGTGTTGCGTAGTCATCATTATTTTCTGCAAGTATTCTTCTGAAAAATTTTTTGTTTGCTTTATTGAAGTACAAATATCAATGAGACAGTTTTAAGATACCTTGACAAGATGGATTTGATAAATTAATACATTGCAAACTTTTCATAATGTTTTGGTATCATAGAAGGTGCATACATGATATTATACTTATAGACATTATTATACCATATGTCTCTTATCATTAAATTAAGAGAGTGTAGCTGTTTGTGTATCTTATTTTTTATACCTGAATTACATCAAAGTTTCAATAATTAATACTTTTTACCTTGTTATTTTCCTAGTGGTTGTCCATAGTACTAGAAGCCGACATAATATCCTGTCCAACCACCATTAGTGCAGATTCTTCTGAAAATTTTTAACCAACTCTGTTAGTGGGTAACTAAAGGAAAACTAATTTTAATTTTAAATAGTCATAGTTGGCTTTCTGTACTACAATAAAGCTTTATGTCATTTCTTTGAATTACATTGTTTAGATACATGGTTTAGCTGTACACATTCCTAATCCTTACCTAAATTTTACAATAATTACTATTGATATGGGTATAAAATTGAATTTTTACTTTGGTAAGAAGAGACTTTGTAGGGCTGGCCAAATAGCTCAGCAGATTAAAGTGCCTGCTTAAGTAGATGTAGGGGCCAGAGGTTTGATTCCCAGCCTGCTGTGCCAGCCCCATGTCCCAGGGTGCACTGAGATGGTGATTGCTTGGTGGCACACACCTATAATCCCAGCACTTGGGAGGCTGAAAACAGCACTTGTCATCATTTGATTTTTTTTTTCTGATATCAGGAATCGAACTCAGGACCTTGCACTTGCCAGAAATCATTTGATTTCTTAATGATATACATTCTTTCTGGAAGGAATCTCAGTGTTTTAATTTTGGCTTCTCTAATATCCAGTTATGTTGGACATTTTTAAAAATGTTTATTAGCCATTTGCTGTTTTTCTTAAAATTGTCTACTCAGTTCAATAGAACACTTTTTTAATTAGGCCTTTAATTTTAGGGGACTAATTTTTTTTTGAGATCTTTATAGATGCCAATATGTAAAGGACTAATATATAGCTGAAAAAATATTTTCGCATTCTGTAAATTACCTTTTCATTCTATTGGTTGTTTGCTGTGCAGAAGCTTCTTAATTTGGTATCTTTTTTTGTTGATTGTTGATACCACTTTTTGTACAGTTGGAGCTTTGTTCATTAAGTCCTTGCCTAAATCTATATCTTCAAGACTTTTATCTTTTTTATCTTCCAGGAAATTGTTTCTGTTTTATTACTTAGATTTTTATCCATTCTTATTTCATTTTCACATGGTGAAAAATAAAGGCCTAGCTTCAGTCTAGCATGTGGATAGCTATTTGCTAAAAAATCAGTCTTTCCCTCTTGATAGGTTTCTGACCCTTGGTCAAAAAATGGATGAATGAATGCACCTAGAGTTTTTTTATGCTCTATTTTCTTCCATTCATGCTTTTAGACCACACCATCTTGTTTTTATCTCTGCAGTTTTTTTAGTATAAATTGAAACCTGTAATTTAATGATTCTGATCTTCTTATCCGTGATTGCATTTGTTGTTCTGGGTCTCTGGGTTAGATATGAGTTTTAGCATTGGTTTTTCTAGTTCTATCATGAATGCTATTGGTGGTTTTACTGGAATTGTAGTAAATCTGTGTATCAGTTTGAAAGTATTGTCATTTTGACAGTATTTGTTCTGCCTACCTAGGAGCATGGGTTATCTTTCTTATCAGAGTACTGTAGTTTTTCTCAGAGTGTTCTTTAATTTCCTTTGTTAGGTTAATTCCTGACTATTTACTTTTTCTTGAGCCTATTAAGAATTGTGTTATTTTCCTAACTTCTTTTTCAGTGAGTTCATTATTGGTGTACAGAATGCTATTGATGTTTCTATGATGGGTTGTATTTGGCTACATTGCTGAATTTAATTCTAGGAGTCTTGGTCATTCTTTTTTCACTCTTCTGGCTAAAGATTTGCATACGATATTGATCAGGAGATATTGATCATGTGATAGTGGACATGTTTGTCTTGTTTCCAATTTTAAAAGGAAAGCATTGAGCATATCCCCATTCAATAATGTGGGCAAGTTTGTCATTTGTGACTTTTATGAGATTGATACCCTATTTTCTTCAGTTTTTTTTGTAATGAATGGATGTTGTATTTTGTTAACAGCTTTTTCTGTGTTATGAAAACTATCATGATTTTTGCTTTGTGTGATTTGTTGCCTTTATAGATTTGCTTTTTTTTTTTTTTTTTAATGTATTTAGGTCAAGATCTACAGGTTCTACGGGGTTTCACTACGCAGATCAGACTTCAAGTGATTCTTGTATTTTCAGCCTCCCAAATGCTGGGAATACAGGCATGTGCCACCATGACCAGTGGTATCTCAGTTGCTATCTCAGCACACTCTGGGAGTGGGGCCAGCACAGCACTGGGGATTAAACCCAAGCTACTGTGCCCTGTCTAATCACTTTACATGGGTTGAATCATCCTTGAATCCCTGGAATAAAACCTCATTGATCCTTATTTATGCAAGATCTTTTTCATACCTGTTGTATTGTTTGTCTGAATCTTTAAGGATTTTTACATTTATGTTCATTAAAGAGATTGGTCTGCAATTTTCTTTTTTAATAAAAAGCAAATGATTTAGACATCTGAACTTCTAAATGTAGAAACAGAGTATTGCTATATTCTTTTTTATAAAGTTGATCTATTTTGTAGATGCTTTTGTTGTTTTGGTATCAGGATAATGCTAGCTTCGAGGAATGACTTGGATGTACTCCTCTCCTTTTAATATCATTAAATAATTTGAAGAACATCCACATTACATCTTCTCTGATGTTCTAGTAGAATTCAGTAGTGAATCTGTAAGGTCCTCAGCTTTTCTTAGCTGGTAGATTTTTTTATTATTGTTGTAATGTCATTGCTCGTTATTCAGTTATACAAGGTTTTTATATCTTCTTGGTTCAGTTTTGACAATTCATATGTATCCAGAAATCAGTCCATTTCTTCTGGACTCTCCAGTTTACTGGGATACAAGTATTTTATTTTGTTACTAGTAATCTTCTAGATTTCAGCAGACTACATTGTGATATGTTTTTTTATTTCTAATTGCATTAATATGGTTTTTTGTTTATCTTTTGTAAGATTGGCCAAGAATTTATCTATTTTGTTCTTTTGAAGAATAAGTTCTTCATTGCATTGTATTTTTTGGGGGGGTTGTATTTTCTTTCTCAATTCTGTTAATCTTTGCTCTGAGGTTTATACTATCCTTCCTTGTACTAGGATTTTTTTTTTTTTTTTTGTACTAGGTTTAGATTTGGATTATTCTTGATTTTGTAGGATCTAAACATCCATAATTAGATTACTTACTTAGGCTTGCTCTGATTTTTTTTGATGTGCTGATTCAGAGTTGTCAAATTACCTCTAGGATAGCTTTCATTATATATTTTAGGTTCTGTTATATTCTACCAGGATTGTTTGAATCCACCTACTTTCTTCCTTGGCTTTCTTTTGTGACTGATTGCATAAGAATGTACTATTGAATTTCCATGCATTTCATAATTTCTGAGGTTTCTTTTGCCATTGATTTCTAGTTTCATTGTATTATGGTCTAATAATATGCATGGAATATGTTTAATTATTTTTTATACTTAAACATGCTTTATGGGTGTATATGGTCTGTTTTGAAGAATGTTCAATGTTCTGCTGCAAAGAATATGTTTCCTCTTCTTAGATAGAACACTGTAGATATATGTGAAGTCCATTTGTTCAATTGTGTTGTTCACTCTGATATTATTTGTTGTTGCTGTTGTTTTTATCCAATTGATCTATTTGTGATAGTAAAATGTTGAGAACACTATTATAATTATATTTAATCTTTAATGTCCTCTAATGTTTATTTTATTGAGTCAACTACACCAGTGTTTATATATATAATTATTATCTCTCCATTTTCTATTAACAAATCCATAATGGCATTAACAAGTATATAATGTCCTTCCTTGCCTCTTTCTAACGGTTTTGTTTCAAGTTTGCCTAAAACTTTGTCTCAAAACAGTATAGCCACTCCTGTTTGTTTTCAAGCTCCTGTTTCATGGAATTTCTTTTCTGTCTTTTAATTTTGAGTCTGTTAATTTCTTTTTAAATGAAATATGCTTCTTGTGTAAAATGTGGCATTAAGTGTTGTTTTGCAATCCAGTTTGCCAGTATGTTTATTTTGATTGAGTTGAGTTCATGTACTTTGACAGGTAATCATTATTAATGTCAATGTATTACTTTTTGTTGCTGCTCCCATTTTTATTCTTCTGCTTAACTATTCCTCCTACCTGATATATTCATTCTATGCTAGTGTCCTCTGCATTTGTACTGGGTGGACTCAGGACCTGAGACTGCTTTTTGTTCCTTCTCTTTGTCATTTTGTATACCACTGATTTTTGACCTTTGGTGTAGAGCTTAGATAGAGTTATTACCTTAGCAACAGGTCAGGATCTAGGAAGTTCAGGCTCCTCCAGGTAAGTGTGGCTTGGGTCTGGCTGCTGTGCTCCACTTCTTCCTGCTGCAGCCTTGCAGGTGAACCCTTTGTGTCACTGTGGCAAGATGTTCTGCTCCTGAATCAGCTGGGTGGGTCTCGTCTCTAACCTTGTCTTCTAACCCTGCAGAAGGGTTCTATGCTGGGCCTGCACTCAGGGTCTATTCAGGATCCAGAAGAAGCCCCAGGTGATCTCACTCACACGCCAGGCTTGCTCTTTGCGTTGCTTCCATGCATTTCTTAAGGTACTCACTTTTATAAAAAGTCCCAATTTCTCCTTGGGTTTTGAAATACAGTTTTACAAGATATTTCAGTCTGAGTTGAAAGTTATTCTCTTTTCACCCTTGAAACACTGCAGGATGTTCTGATTTTTAAGGCATATATTGAGATCTCAGCTGTAACTGTAATGGCTTTACCTTGGTAAATGATGTGGGGTGTTTCTCTAACAGTTTCTCTTCTTGTGATACACTTCTTATATTTTGATTAAGTGTCATGGAGATTTATTTTTCTGGTAGAGGCTATTTAGGTTCTGTTTGCCTGTCTTGCTGTATGTGAACCTTTTTTGTCATACATGGAAGGTTTTCTGCTATTATTTCAATAAATTTGCTGAAATAGTAGCAGAAAACTGCTTCATTTTCACAGTCATAATTCTTTTGTGTGAGAAAGCCAAATCCTTCCCTATATTTCCTACTGGGCATTATTGGTCACTGCTGTCCATGTGAAGACTGCGGTTACTCCAGACACTCCCAGTTTTCCTGTCTCTCTATGCAACCCAACTCACAGCTTTCTTCACCTAGCTTTACAGCCTGTGAGTTTATGAGTTACAATCACCACTTTCAAGGCCCCTCTGTAAATATAGCTCAGGGTATGGCAACCATTCATACCAGCATATGTTGTCAGATATAGTAATCAAGCAGATCACAGATGGCAACACTCAACTGGCCTGGCTTCTCAGCTTTGGAGGGTAAGACTCTCATGTCCTTTCCAAACTGAGCTTAAACTTCTCAGGGACAAAGGGGGATTTCTGCCTCACAGACACCCTCTCCACAACTGTCCCTTGTGGCCACCTCCCACCCAGTCACTGTAGTAGGTTGGCACCTGAAACTCTGAAGGATAGTTGTTCTGTGTTTGCTCTTGACTTCAGTCTTGAATAATTAATTCCTTCCCCCAAAGGGCGCCTCCTTAAACACTTTCAAATATGCCAGGTGCGGCACTAATGTTTTTCTCCAGCTCTAACGTGCCATTCAGAAACAGTCACTTCCATTGTAAAACTTGATGCTATTCTATACAATAACTAGGGACTTTTCTTGGGGTTAATATTGCCAGCCTGGTCTGTTCTTTCTACTTAGGGTTGCTGGCATTCTCTGAGCTTACCTTGTACCAGCAGAGATAGGTTCTTCTCCCTGGGAACTGAGGGTTGTTTCCCAACTGCTTGGTTCTTTTTCTGCATTGTGTTCTACTTCTCTAGCTTCTTTGTAGTTTCTTGTTTTCCTGTCAGCTTCTTTCTCGTTCCTAGAGATTTACTTCTTTTTCGCCATCAAATTGTTTTCTAGTTGCTTCAATTCCAGATCTCAGAGAAGCTGGGTTTTTCTGTCAGCTTCTGTTCTACTATTTTTAATCCCTGTACTGACCCATTTGGAGAGTAACAAGTAATCTTTGGTTTGAAAGTTCCTGTTCGTAACATTGATGTAATTTGTTTAATTATTTATTTATTTGTTTTTTATTTGATACAGGGTCTCACTATATAGCTCAGACTCATAGTGATCCTACTGTTTTCAGCCTCTATCTCTGCGATTACAGGCATGTGCCACCACACCCAGACTCAGTAGCTGGATCAGCAGGCCAGGAGGCAAGACCAACAGAGCATGTCATGCCAGGGATCAAACCCAGGTCCCTGCACTTACCTAAGCAGGTGATTAATCCTCTGAGCTGTTTTGCTAGCCCTACTTGTTGATTTTTTTGAAGTATTTCCCATGCAGTTTGGTTTTTGTTTGTGAACTCTCTGCCTACCCCCATTTCTTCAAGATTTTCTCTTCCAGGAGATTTAGTGGTTGTATTTTAATGTTTAGATCTTTAATGCATTTTTATTTTAGTGCATGGTGATAGACCTGGGTCTAGTTTTAGTTTTCGGCATGTGGAGAGCTAGTTTTCCAAGCACCATTTGTTAAAGAGGCTATCTTTCTTTCAGTGAACATGTTTGGCCCCTTTGACAACCATAAGGTGACAGAGTATTTGTAGTTGTATCTGCACCTTGTA
This sequence comes from Ctenomys sociabilis, assembly GCA_004027165.1. Taxonomy (NCBI): domain Eukaryota; kingdom Metazoa; phylum Chordata; class Mammalia; order Rodentia; family Ctenomyidae; genus Ctenomys; species Ctenomys sociabilis. The sequence continues at coordinate 52,127 of PVKA01008251.1, read as the reverse complement.
ATTGGTTCCCTTGATCCTTAGGTCTGTTTAGTTTGTTTGTTTGTTTGTTGGGTTGTTTGTTTGGTTGGTTGGTTGGTTTTGTTTTGCCAGTACCATGCTGATTTTATCACAGTAGCTTTATAGTATAATTTTAAGTCATGAATTGTAATGCCTCCTGCCTTGGCTTTGTTGCCCAAGATTGTGTTTGCTATTCTAGGTCTTTGCTGGTTCCAAACAAATCTTGAGAATATTTTCTCTAATTCTGTGAGGTATGTTGATTTTTGTTTTGTTTTGTTTTGTTGTTGTTTTTGTTGTTTTTGCGGAACCAGGGAACTTGCCAGGGAAGTGCTTATTCCACTGAGCTATCTCCCCGGCCCTGTTGATGGTAATTTGATAGGGATTGCATTAAATCTGAATAACAATTTTGGGAGTATGGCTGTTTTCATAATAATTCTTACTCAGGAATAAGGAATATCTATCCATTTTCTTTTCTTTCTTTTTTGTTTTTTTTTTAATATGGCCTCTTTTTTATAATTTTCTTTTACTTTTAAGAATAAAAACAAGATCAAGAAAAACAAAAGCAAAGACAGAAATAAGGTAATATATAACAATGCATATGTTACAGATTTTCAAAACAAGAATAGCTGATTAACAGTGATTAACATATTATCTTTTTTATCATGAAATCTGTTGCTGAAATTAACAGATAAAGTTGTGCAAGATGGGAGATATGATTGAATATTACCACATGCTTTCAAGAAATCTTAAATTTTTTTTTCTCATTTTTTCCCCTCATAATGGTCCTTTATTTATGCTTTTACAAATTTAGTAAGGTGTGACACAAGGTTGCCTCATGACTTAATAGCAGACTTAACCAGTCAGGAAGTTTATCTCAGGACTAGCTTATTTCCTTTAGGCACTGAGTCCTAGTCCCACTTACACACATTCCATTTCCCAGCTTCCCTGGCTCCCAACGTAGCCCCTTTTCTATTTTATTTTATTTTGTCAGAGATGTGTGTGGCCAGGCCTGGCACCACCCCACCAGAACCTCCTACCTCTGTCCATTTTCTGAAATCCTCTTCAATCTGTTTTTTTCACAGTATCATAATTTTCATTGTATAGATCTTTCAATTCCTTCATTAGATTAAATCCTAAGTATGTCTTTTTTTTTTTTTTTTTTTTTTTTTTTTTTGCATGCTATTGAAGGGTAGTATGTCTCTAATTTCTCTCCCAGTGAGTTTTTTTTATCTGTTTAAAGGAATGCTATTGATTATGAATATTGACTTTGTATCCTGGGATGCTACTGAATTTATTAATTCTAGGAGCTTCTTAGTGGAGTTTTTTGGGTCTTCCAAGTAGAGTATCATGTCATCTGCAAATAATGGTAGTTTAACTAACTTCTTCTTTACCTGTTCTTATTCTTTTTATTTCTGTCTCTGTCTAATGGCTCTGACTAATGATGACAGAACGAACTATATTAAATAAGAGTACTGAGAAAGGACATCCTTGTCTTGTGCGTGATTTAAGAGTAAAACCTTTTAGTGTTTCTCCATTTAGAATTATGTAGGCTATTGGCTTGCCATAGATTTTTTTTTTTTATCAGATTGAGGTAGAAGCCATCTATTCCAATTTTCTGTAGGGATATGATCATGAATGAGCGTTAGACTTTGTCAAAAGCCTTTTCTGCACCTATTGAGATGATCGTGTGGTTTTTGTTTTTGGTTCTATTGATATAGTGTATTACATTTATATATTTGCATATATTGAACTATCCTTGCATCCCTCAAGTGAATCCTATCTGGTCATGGTGTATAGTCTTCCTGATGATTTGCTACATTCTATTTGCCAGTATTTTATTGAGGGTTTTTGCGTCTATGTTCCTGAAGGAGATTGATCTGTAATTCTCTATTTTGGTTGAATTTTTCTCTGATTTTGGTATCAGTATAATACTTGCCTCCAGGAATGACTTTGGGAGTATTGCTTCCCTTTCAGTTTCCTTCAACAAGTTTGAGGAGTATTAGTATTAAATCTCTAAATTTCTTGTAGAATTTAGCTGTGAATCCATCATTACCTGGGCTTTTTATTGTTGCTAAGTTTTTTATTACATTTAAAAACTTTTTTTATGTACTTAGTACAATGTGTCACTATGCAACTCAGACTCATAGTGATCCTCCTAGTTTCAGACTCCCCAGTGCTGGGATTACAGGAATGCATCACCACTCCCAGTCTCTGTGGCTGACTCTGTGCCCCTGTGGTGGGTGCAGCATGGCATGTGTTGCCAGGGGCAAGCCCTGATCCCCATGCTTGCCTAAGCACGCACTTGGTCCAATCAGTTATCTCACCAGCCTATACTTTTACAATTTCATTAGCTGATATTTAGTTATTCAGAGTTTTTATACATTCTTGATTCAGTTTTGATAATTTGTACTTATCTAGGTATCTGTCCATTTCTCCTGTGTCTTAAACTGTGAGAGTAAAGATTTTCAAAATAAATATTTATGATCTTCTATGTTTCTACAGAATATGTACTAATTTCTCCCTTTTTATTCCTTATTTCTTGGATTCGAGTTTTTTTTTTTTTTTTTTTTTTTTTTTTTTTTTTTTTTTTTTTTTTTTTTTTTTTTTTTTTTTTTTTTTTTTTTTTTTTTTTTTTTTTTTTTTTTTTTTTTTTTTTTTTTTTTTTTTTTTTTTTTTTTTTTTTTTTTTTTTT
>PVKA01008251.1:0-49338 GCA_004027165.1 Ctenomys sociabilis | reverse complement strand
AGAACCAGCTTTTGGATGTAATAATTCCTTTTTTTTTCCCCCTTGTCCCAATTAATTTCTGCTCTAATCTCTATAATTTCCTCTTGTGTCTGGGCTACATTAGCTCTTTCTTTCTTTCTCATGATGCCTATTAGTCTTATGTTCATCTTTGCATCACCTTGCACCTGTTGAATTATTATTTCCGGGATGTTTGTTTTTTTTTAAGAGATTTTTTCCCTTTTCTAGTCACTAGCTATAACATTGTCTTCAACTTCTGACAGTCTAACTTCACTTTCATTCAAATGGTTTTGCCAACTTTTGATGGAGTTTTTAACTTACTGTACACCTCTGAATCTGCTTTATGCCTTCTATTTCTTCTATTGTTCATTTGAGGTTTCCATCATTTTTCTATTCTCTACTATTTTTTATCAGTGTCTTCTTTAGAAATGCTTAGTAATTCTTTCATTATAGTTATCTTTTTTTTAACCTGTGAGATTATTTTTTATCTTATTTCCTCTATAGCCTTCTGCAGTTGTTTCTTCAGTTGCTATTTCAGAGATGTCAGGTATGTGTCTTCTAAATTCTTCTACGGTGATATCTCCTCAGTTTGTTCTGGGTGGGCTTGGAGTCTGAGAATGCATTTTGCTCCTTTTTGTCATATTTTTATTTCACAGGTAACTCTTTTATTTTGATTTATGTAAAACTTTTGTGAAAATTTCATAGTACATAGCTGTATGACTGCAGTCAGAACCTCTCTGCAAAGGATCTGTTTTTTAGGTATCTCTCCTGTGTCAGAGATTCATGTTTTTTGTGTATCTCAAGAGTTTTCTTTAGTGGTTTAATATTGTGATAGTATTTTACTTCTCCATGAAATATAAAAAGAGTGTTTTTAAGGTTATAGTAATCTGTTGTGGAATACATTTTCATAGAGGACTTGAAGTAGTACTCTACTCCACGTGTTTGTTGCCTTCCTGGCCTGTGAAAAGAGGTCAGCCATTGTTCACATGTTGTTCCTTGAAATGTCTTCTTATTCTTTTTCTTTGTTTCATTACTCTAGCAGATTTTAGATTATTATTCTGCTGAATATATGAGATTTTGCTTGTTATATATCGGGAGTTCTTTAAATTGAGTTAATGTAATTTTGTGTTTACATACTTAAGATTCCTTAATGTCTGATGTCTTCTGCATTTTGTGGAAGTTTTCTGCTATAGTTTATTTTCTACTTTTTTTTCTATCATATTTACTGACTACTTTTTCATCGATGTACACTGCTTTTATGTTGCTTTACAAAGCTGTATTGTAACATATTCACTTTATGTAATAATGACTTCAAGGTTTAAAAGTCTCCCCTGACTTGCATTGAAATGATGTCACAATGATTAACGCTTGTGATTAAAGTTGTAAGAAAAACAAAAAAAAAAAAAAAAAAAAAGAGTTTGCCTTCTCTATTAAGAGTGAGAAATTGGTTTCTGTTTGGCACTGTCCTCAGTCCTTGAGTACAGGGCTTTGATGAGGTTATCAAACCTCAAAACTCAAACAACTTGTGATATTATTACCCAAAGGAGAACATGTGGTTAAGGCAGATATGACATCCTATTTACAGTAATACAACTAGCAATTCTAATAAAACTAGGGAAATTTAGTAACTGACACTTTTGTAACTAATGGGTTTGTACTTTAGACCATAGGAGCAACCATTATAGATAAATTAAAAAGCAGATCTTTCATTGGGAATTTATATTTAAATAGTTCTCTTGAGTTCTGACTGGGTACCTCTCCCTGTGATGTACCTGAAATCTTCCAGGCAGACTAGTTCACCTAAGTTACTCCCTACTACCTCCATGTTATGCAGAGCCTCCTGTAGGTCTGCGCCTTAGTCTGGGCCCTAATGGACCTAGCAGTACACCTCAGCTCACCAGGTTTAGTTCTACTTAACTCCAACTCAACTGGTCAGGCTCGGTCATGCTGTGCTCAGTTCCTTCTAGCTGCACCACTGAAATCACCTGGCTGGGCCCACCTGCTGGGCTCAGCTCAGATACCCAGTTTTCTAGCCCCATTTACTAAAGCTGTTGTACTTCTAGGATTTGTTTGCAGCTGTTGTGAATGGTGTTGTTTTAATTTATTCTTTCTAAGTTGTTGATATATAAAAATGCTAGCAGTATTTAAATGTGGATTTTGTACCCTTACACTGTACTGAATTTCTTTACCAGTTCTCATAATTTTATTTAAAGTTTTTCTATATGTAAAGTTATATCTTCAGCAAACAGAAATAATTTGACTTCCTTTCTTCCTGTTATGTACATTTTTTTTTCCTCTTTCCTAATTTTTCTAGCTAAGATATCCAGTATGGTGTTGAATAAGAGTAATGAAAGATTTATCCCATGACTTACAGGAAATGATTTCTACTTCCCTATTCAGTATGATGTTCAATGCAGTTTGTCATACACAAGATTTATTATATGAAGGTATGTTCCTTCCATTCCCAATTTTTTTATAATTCATAATGTGAAGTGATACTGAATTGTATTAATTTTCTTTTACATCTATCTAGCCCTTTATTCTGCTAATATTATGTTTAATAAATTGTATATATTGTAGTGTCTTTTCATTCCTCAAATAATTCCACTTGTTTATGGAGATTTTTTTTTTTTCAGTACCAGTGATCAAACTTGGAAACCTGTGATTTCCAGGCAAGCACTTAGATATTCCTCTAAGTCATATCCCCAGCCCCAGAGAACTGTCTTTTTGATGTAGTATTGGATTCAATTTTCTAGTATTTTATTGAGAGTGTTCACTTCTCTATTCATCAGCTATGTTACTATAGAGCTTTGTGTGTGTGTGTGTGTGTGTTTCTCTGGTTTTATTATGAGGGTGTCACTGTCCTCGTAGAATGAGTTTGCAAGACTTTGCTACTCTTCAATTTTTAGAATGTTTTGAACATGAATTGGTCATAGTTCTACTTTGTAAACTTGGTAGAATCCAAAGAAAAGTCATCCATTCTTGGACTCTCTCTTTTGTGTGTGTGTGTTGTTGTTTGTTGTTTGATTTTTTAGAAGAGGTCTTTTTTTTTTTTTTATTTTAATTAGAAAAAAAAAGAAAGCAGAATTTCAAAACATTACTAGGAGAATTATAATAATTTATACATTGCATACTATTGAGGAGATTTGATTGTTGAATCAGTGACACTATTCAGTACTGACTTGTTCAGCCTTTTTATTTCCCAAAAGCTACCCATTTCTACATTTTACAACTATTGGTATATACTTGTTCATATAGTTCCTAATGTTTCTTTGGCACTCATTTTAATGTTTGGTTTGTCATACCTGCTTTTTGGTTATTTGAGTTATCTCTTTTTTGCTCTCATTTATTCTTGGTTAGTCTAGCTAAAGGTTTGTCATTTTTCATCTTACAAAAAAAAATCCTCAGCTTTATTGATCATATTTTGGTATCTACCCTGATATGATCTTTATCTTCTTTCCTTCTAATAATTTTTGGCTTAGCTCTCCCTTCTAGTCCCTTGAAATTCATTGTCCATTTAAAATTTTTCTACTTTTTAAGTAGTTCCTTATATGGACTTCACTCTTAGTGTTGTTTTTGCAGTATCCCATAAGTTTTATTAGGTTGTGCTATTTTCAAGAAATTTTTTAATTTCCCACTTGATTTCTTTGATTAGCAATAGTATATTGTTTGGTCTCCAGGTGCTTGCACAAATTTCAAAGTTCCTTTTGTTTTGTTTGTTTTTTGTTTGTACCTCCAGTTTCATTACAGTTGGTCAGAAATGGTGCTTGCTAAAGATTAGATTTTTGGAATCTTTCCTCCTAGGTACATGAGCCCCTTAAGCATCTTCTGCAAGGCCGTTATGGTGGTGATGAGTTCCCTCAATGTTTACTTATTCGGGAAAGTCTTCAGTTCTTTATTTCTGAAGGAGAATTTTCTTAGGTACAATGCTCTTCCTTGGAAATTTTTTCCTTTTAGAACTTTGCATGTGGCATCCCTTTCCCTTGCAGTATATTAGATTTCTACTTGGGAGCCTAGGGAGATAGCTCAGTAGAATAAGCATTTGCCTGGCAAGTGCAGGGTTCTGAGTTCATCCCCAATACTGCAAAAAAAAAAAAAAAAAAAGATTTCTACTTGAGAAATCTGTTACTAATCCAGTGGGATTGTCCTTAATTCTACTACTCACTTCTCCCCACCCCCTTTTTATAATTCCCTTTTTATCCCACACTTTTGATAGTTTAGCTACTCTATGATGCAGTTAGGACTTTTTTGGTAAGATCTACCTGAATTTCTTTCAACTTCCAGGACTTGAATGTTCATGTGTTCTATAACATTGGAGAATTTTAGCTATCAATTCTTTGAGTAGAATTTTTTGTCTTTTCCTTTTCTCTCCTAGACTGCCATACTTCAAAAATATATTCATTTGATGGTATCTCCAAAGTATCAGAGGCTTTATTAACTTTATTTTCTTTTAAATCTGGTTGGGTTATTTCTAACTGTCTTCAAGTGCAGAAATTGTTATGTTAGATCTAGTTTGTTGTTAAGGCTCTCAGCTGTGTATTTTAGATTTAGTTAGGTTATTCAGTTACAAGATTTCTGTTTGACTTTTTGTTCCACAAATTCTATCTTTACTGAATTTCTCTATATAACCACTCCAGTTGGTTCAGCCAGGTGTGGTACATCTTTATGGACTGCACAGTGGTGGGGTTCCATCAGCATGCCTAAGCAGGTATGGCATAGTGCGTTTGCTAGTGTAACAGGGTGCTAGTCTGTCTCCAGGGGCCACATTATACCAGTACTATTCCATTGCTCCCTGAGGAGGTAAGGTACAAGGGCCAGCCAAATAGTGTAGTGAATTAAAGTTTAAAAGTCTCCTAGAGGGAACGATGAGTAAAAAAAATTATAAATGTAGCTGGGCATATCAGTGTATGCCTGTGTTTTTATTTGTGTCTAGATATCCTCCCAAAGTCTCATGCAGCTTTAGGTAGAAGTGGCTGAGTCTAGTTTATGATTGCTTCATGATCCCATGTTAGCATTAAGTGTGCTGAGGTTAGGGGTCGATGATTTTCAATGATTTTGGGTTTTTGCAAGGTGAACAATATACTACAGGACATGTTTTATAATATTAGTTTATAAAAATTAGCCAAGAACTGTACGCAAGTGCAGGGAATCTATCCACACACTAAATACTAAAGACTCTAGCTGAGGGCCTGGATCCTGATTTCTGGCATGAGTCCAAATGAAAACCTAGCGGGCTGGGGAGATGGCTCAATGGAATAAGCGCTTTGCTGGCAATTACAAAGGCCTGAGTTCAAATCCCACTTCCACCAAAAAAAAAAAGACTAACAAATGAAAACCTAGAGCTCATAACAGTGCCTCCCACAAGTCCAGCTGGAGACCTAGAGCATACAACAAAGTCTGATGCAAGTTTGCTTCATGGATCTGTGCTGCAAAGGCACAAACTGTCAGTAATGGAAGCTAGGAAGTCTAAGCCAGTGGGGTGAAGGATGTGTGCTAGCAGGCTGAGATACTTGTTTTGTTTTGTTTTGTTTTGTTTTGTTGAAGTACAAATATCAATGAGACACTTTTAAGATACCTTGACAAGATGGATTTGATAAATTAATACATTGAAACTGTTTTCATAATGTTTTGGTATCATAGAAGGTACATACATAATATTATACTTACAGACATTATTATACCGTATGTCACTTATCAGTAAATTAAGAGACTGTAGCTGTTTGCGTATCTTTTTTTTTATACCTGAATTACATCAAAGATTCAATAATTAATACTTTCTACCTTGTTATTTTCCTAGTGGTTGTCCATAGTACTAGAAGCCGACATAATATCCTGTCCAACCACCATTAGTTCAAATCTTGCCTCTCGTACAATTATGTAGAAGCACAGCACTATCTATGCCAACTGCACTATCCATACACACACATCATGATTCTTCCTTTCTATACCCCTTCCTTTGTCTACACCTGTCAAACATGGGCACTCCATTGTCATTCAACTACTTTAGGTGCCTGAACTCAACAACACAATCCAACACAGTCCAGCATTCCACAACAATAGTGAGTTATCCAAACACGTTGTCGACGATAGCCATTTACAGCTCAACTTATTATTATGGCCCTGTGGTGTGTACTTCATTTTTATATGTTTCTGCTGGATGGTTAAGACCTAGATAGAGCAAGACCTATATACCAACACATGTACTTTATGTTCCTTATGAGGTCAGTGAAGCCCCCTCAGGGTTTATCTTGTAGTCCTGTACCTTATTCTGTAGCTCCTTTGTCTGTGTCATCCATGTGGATGAGTCACGGCCAATGCTTGACCAGTTTGCTCTCTGTGAGAGCCTGAGAGAAAGTTTTCTCTCCATGTGACTCTCCCTAGGCACACTGTAGAACTTCAATCTCTTTCTTCTGTGGCTCCATTATCTCCTTGTTCAGAAAATTTGGAGCTCAACTGAGTTTCATGATGTTGCAGTACAGACTCTCCTATGTCCTGAGTCTTTGCTCACCTTGAAAGGCTAGGGCCAAAATGTTGGCTGGCCTTGTGGCTCTTCTATTTCAACAACTCTGATTTGTGAACTTGGGTTGTTAACCATCCAGAAGAAAAGCTGATTAGTATCCTGCAGCATATAACATTCACTTTGCCTTCTCTGACTCAATTGTTTTTAGTTGTTACTGTATGTTTTCATTTGTATTTATGCTTTTCACTTCTTATACTATGAAGACTATACGATATTTACACATGTGTGTCTGGTTTATTTCACTTATGAGTATATGTTCAAGTGGCATCCACTTCAGTATAAATGCTTCAAGCTTATCATTTTTAATAGCTGAGTAATACTCCATTATATAGAAATACTACATCTTTTTCAACCATTCCTCATGTGATGGACATCTTGGTTGTTTCCAAGATTTTGCTATAACACATTGCGCTGCTATAAACATAGGTACGCATTTATCACTATGATACAATGTTTTCAGTTCCTTTGGGAAAATTCCCAGTAAGGGGAATAGCCGGCTTGAATGGGATTTCTAGTCGTACTGTTTTGAGGAGTCTCCACACTGACCTCCACAATGGTTGTACCAGGCTACATTCCCACCAGCAGTGGAGAAGTGTTCCCTTTTCCCCACAACCTCGCCAACATTTGTTGTTAGCTAATTTCCTAATGATAGCCATTTTTTCTGGAGTGAGATGGTATCCCAGTGTTGTTTTTATTTGCATTTCACAGATTACTAGCGATGTGCAGCATTTTTTCATATGTTTACTCACTTCTTTAATTTCATCCTCTGAGAAGTGTGTATTCATCTCAGATGCCCATTTCTGAATTGGGTCTTTAAATTTGAGGGCCCTGTTATGTCTTAGTTCTTTATATATTCTAGATAGTAGACCTCTGTCTGATTTCTTATTAGTTAGGATTTTTTCAAAATTTGTGGGTTGTCTTTTCACTCTGTTGACAATGTCTTTTGACATGCAGAAGCTTCTTAAGAAGAGTTGATCCCAGTTGTTGATTCTTTCAAGTGCTTCCCGTGGGAATAAATGTTTGTTCATGAACTCTTTACCTACCCCTATGTCTTCAAGAGTTCCTCCTACTTTCTCTCCAGGAGATTGTTTCTGTTTAATGTTTAGATCTTTAATCCATTTTGACTTTAACTTAGTGCATGGTGATAGAGCTGGGTCAAGTTTTAGTTTTCGGCATGTAGAAAGCCATGTTTTCCAGCACCATTTGTTAAAGACTCTATCTTTCTTCCAGTGAGCTTATTTAGCCCCTTTGACAAAGATCATAAGGCTGAGTGTAGGGGAGCCGGGGAGATGGCTCAGTGGAATAAGTACTTCCCTGGCAAGTGCAAGGGCCTAAGTTCAATCCCCAGTTCTGCCAATAAATAAATAAATAAATAAATAAATAAATAAATAAATAAATAAAAATAAAAAATCTTTAAAAAAAAAAAAAAAATAGCCGGGTGTGGTGGCTCATGCCTGTAATCCCAGCACTGGGGAGGCTGACACAGGAGGATTGTTGTGAGTTCGAGACCAGCCTGAGCTACAGTGACACCCTGTCTCAAAAAGATAAAAAAAAAAGAAGGCTGAGTGTGTTGTAGATGTCTCTGCATCTTCTAATTTATTCCACTGATCCTCAGGTCTCTTTTGTTGCCAATACCATGTTGATTTTATCTCAAAATATTGGTTCTTTGAAAAACTAAATAAAGTTGATAAGCCTCTAGCCAGCCTCATCAGAAAGAGGCAAAAGAAAATTCAAGTACAAGCGATAAGGAATAAAAAGGGTGAAATCAACACAGACCAGTGGAAATTCAGAAGATTATCAATAGTTAACTTCGAGAATCTTTACGCTTGCAGAATAGAAGACACAGAAGAAATGGACAGATTCCTTGAAAGGTACAAATTACTAAAACTAAATCAAGAAGATATAACAACTCTCAATAAGCCGATAACAGCCAACGAAATATGAAACGTAATAAAAAGCCTACCGACAAAGAAAAGTCCAGGTCCTGATGGATTCACAGCTGAATTCTACAAGAAATTTATAGAAGATATAATCCCCACACTCCACAAACTCTTCAATGAGGTTGAAAAGGAAACAGTCCTCCCAAAATCATTTCTGGAGGCAAGTATAATACTGATTCCAAAACCAGGGAAAGACACAAACAAAAAGGAGAACTACAGGCCAATCTCCCTCATGAACATAGATGCAAAAATACTCAACAAAATCCTGGCACATACAATACAGCAAATCATCAAGAAGATCATACACCATGACCAGGTAGGATTCATCCCAGGGATGCAAGGATGGTTCAATATTTGAAAGTCTATAAATGTAATACACTATATTAATAGACTGAAATGTAAAAACCACAGGATCATCTCAATTGATGCAGAGAAAGCTTTTGACAGAGTTCAACACTCATTCATGTTCAATGTCCTACAGAAAATTGGAATAGATGGACTCTATCTTAACTTGATAAAAGACATCTATGACAACCCAAAAGCTCATATAATCCTAAATGGGGAAAAACTGAAATCTTTTATTCTTAGATCTGGTACAAGACAAGGATGTCCTCTATCATCCCTCCTATTCAATATTGTCTTAGAATCCTTAGCAACAGCCATTAGAAAAGAGGGAGAAATAAAGGGAATAAGAATAGGTAAACAAGAAGTTAAATTATCACTATTTGCAGATGACATGATACTTTACTTGGAAGACCCCAAAAATTCCACCAGGAAACTACTAGAACTGATATGGAAATTAAGTAGCATACCGGGATACAAAATCAATACTCAAAAGTCAATAGCATTCCTCTACACAGATAATAAGCACACTGAAAGGGAAACAATAGAAACAATACCTTTTACAATAGTACCGCGGAAAATGAAATACCTTGGGATTCACTTAACCAAGGAAGTCAAAGATCTTTTCACAGAAAATTACAACACCCTAAGAAAAGAGATTATAGAGGATTTCAGAAAATGGAAAGATATTGCATGCTCCTGGATAGGAAGAACCAACATCATGAAGATGACCATACTCCCAAAATTGCTGTACAGATTTAATGCAGTCCCTATCCAACTGCCACCAACATACCTCCCAGACTTAGAGAAATCATTCCTAAAATTTATTTGGAAACACAAACGACCTAGAATAACAAAGGCAATCTTGGCCAATAAAGACAGGGCAGGAGACATCACAATTCCTGACTTGAAATTATACTACAAGGCTGAGATATTTGAACTGGAGATAAGAAGCTGCACTCAAGGTAAGCGCAAGAGCTCCCCAAAAAGTACCACAGCCATGTTCAGCAACTGTGAGGTCCCAGCAATGAGGAAAGCCAGTGTGTCAAGCTTCTTCATGAGGCTGAGTAGTTGGCAACAACCCTCAAATGGAACTCCCACACCCAGCACCATGTTAGTTTTATTCAGCTGGGTATACGAAGTTGACCACCAGTTAGAAATCTACCACACTGATTGTTTTGATCAATCCACTAATTCAGTTGGCATCTCTCCAGTAGACTGGATACAAGGGACAGAAAGAGGCTTATCCCTCCTTTTTTCTTGTTCCTTTGCTGTCTTCTTTGGCCAAGACCTGTATCCCTGTCTGCCATGTGCCACCCTGTCTTGGAACTAGCCAATGTTGTACACTAAAACTTCTACAAACTGTGACATAGGTAAATCTTTTCCTTTGACCTAAGGTCTCAGAAACAAGAGAAAAATAACTAAAATAGCCTGTAATCTCCGTATTTAGAGAGGCTCTTACAAGAGATTGTAAGTTCAAGTCCTTCCTGGGTGAATCAACATGGACCTGCTTTAAAAAAAAAAAAAAAGTAAAACAGAAATGTTCAAATGTAACTCAGTGCTAGAACATCCATGAGTTGGATTTTTCTATAGAAAAATCAGTCAATTGCAATTGACTATATTGCAATCAGTCAATCAACAAATGTGAGTAAATTCTATGCAGTCCAGATAAAATCTATTACTGCTACTATTAATATTTTTATATTTTTAAAAGTTTATAAAAATAAAACATTACTGTATGAAAAGCATGATATTGTTAAAGGATTATCAATACACATAGTTATATTGCCAATTTAGCCAACTGTAAGATTATAGCAGGGATGTATAATGGCCATTTCAACTTAGGAAGAAAATGGGTAAGTTTCAAACAAATAAAATTGATAGTAATCAATTTTTTTAACACAATAAAAAGGGATATTGCTTTGTTTTGTGTTACATTGTTTGTGGTGCTGGAGATTGAACCCAGGGCCTGGAACATGCTCATATGTATTCTATCACTGAGTTTACCCCAGCCTGGGAGTTTTGCTAAGAGTGGAAGTGAGCCAGACAGGAAACAATAGGTGAACACTTTGAAGCCAATCCAAAAACATTAGCAAGTGTAATCAGCAATACTCTGAAGACATAAAAGGGTTAAAAATATTAAAGATAACAAAAAAGTTGTGTCAAGCATAAATTGGGCCATCCGTGTTAAAATGAGAAGCATGATTAGAAAAGAGAAGTCATTGCTTAATAATGAAAGGTACAGTTTATGAGGAAGACACAACCTCGAACCCTTCATAGAAGCCCCAAATATTTAAATTTGAAGAAATTGACCACTTTAATACCATGATAAAATATAATACACACATTTATTCATACAGAACCTAACAATGAGAGACTGCATTCTCTAAAGGTTAACTGTTTAGAAAAATGGAACCTATCATACACTGAGTCTCAGTAAATTTCAAAGAACTATGATCAGTAGTCCATATTCTCTGAGAAATAAAAGTCACTAACAAAAATACAGGGGCTGGGGAGATGGCTCAGTGACACAAGTGCTTCCCTGACAAGCTCAAGGGCCATAGTTCAGTCCCCGGTTCTGCCAAAAAAAAAAAAAAAAAAAAATTACCATGGTTACTAACAAAAATACAATTTTTCCCCAAAACATTATGAAAATAGTTTGCAATGTATTAGTTTATCAAATTCATCTAGTTAAGGTATCTTAAAACTGTCTCATTGATATTTGTACTTCAATAAAACAAAAATAAAACATATATATATATATATAAAAGTTATATATATATATAACTTTTCCTAGGCTAGAGTCCAGGCTATTGTCCAATTCTTTTTTCTTTTTCTCTTGTTTATTTATTTCCTGTTTTTATTCCTGCATGCACATAACATACATTGACTGTTTTCACTTCCCTTTCCGTCGCAGCCCTTTCATATTTGAGAGAGGATTCAATAGTGTCTTTTGCTCACATCTTTCCCCTCTTTTTTAAAAAGATTATAGATATGTGTGGAAAAAATTTAAAGATGTTTTGTCTTAGTTACTTTTCTCTTGTTGCTGAGACAAAATACCCAACACCCAAAGGTAAAGGGCTAGAGGTTTCAGTCCCAGACTAGCTGGGTAGGGTGGCAGCAAAGACAGCAAAAGCAAGCAAGGGAGCTTAGCAGGATCTTTCTGTCTTTTATATCTTCTCTAAACCAATCAGTGGACTGATCAGTAATCAAACACCCTTAATCCCAGTATCACACTCTAGATTCAGCCACTTGTGAGAAAATCTCAACATGAGGTTACCTAGCGACATTGAAACATAAGTCATAACACCTTTGAGTAACTCATGAACCAGTGAAGAAGTAGTTCCAGTTATGCAAAAACTGCAAAGAACAGATTTCTCAGATATATAATTTTAGATGTTTATATTAGAGAAGGAAAGAGACTGAAAAGTAAAGACAGGCTCTCAATGTAATGTTAGAAAATGAGTAACAGCTTTAATTTTTTAAAAGGAAGAAATAATAAGGATGAATTAAGAAAGGTAAAACATACATTCAGCAGATGAGATGATCAATAAAACCTGAAATTGTTGCATGTCCAAAAACCTATAAAATAGGGAAAACTCTTAAAAAGAAGCAGAATTAAATGGTATTACATGTTAATAAAAGGAGAGAGAGGCTAGTTTTTGCGGCCAGTGGCAGAGTGCTGAGTGAGCGTGTATGAGGTCCTGAGTTTTATCACTAGAAGACTGGGAGGAGTGATGCATGTTTATGGTCAGTTAGAGAATTAAAAGATAGAAAGATGTGCACAAAGGTATTATAAACATTTTTATGCCAATGAATGGTAAAACACTTAGATGAAATTATAAGAATTATAATAAGAATTATACCCTGCCAGAAGTAACTCGAGAAAGTATGGAAAGGTAAAATAATTCTACAACCATTAAAGGATCTTTTTTTTTTTTTTTTTTTGCGGTAGTGGGGATCAAACTTGGGGCTTTGTGCTTGTGATGAGGTGCCCAGGCTCCTGAGCTATCTCCCCAATCCTAGGATCAAATATTTAGTTAGTTTTCCCATTAGGGAAAAAAAAAAAAAAATATGCCCATGTGGTTATAACTGATCTCTCACCTTTCAAATAAAGGTCATTTCAAACTTACATACTCTCCTAGTGAATACAAAATGAAGTAGTAAAAAAATATAACTAAGGAAAGCATGCAGAGAATGCAAGTACAGTTTAACTGGGGAAGAAAAACTGTTATTTGGTTTCTTGATAGTTTAAAGGAGTAAAAAAGTTTCCTCAGCAGGCTCTTTAAAAATGCAGTTGATGAGAAGAAAATCAGTATCTTTGTAAAATTTCAATAGATAGGAAGTCCTTCCTTAGATAACAAGTATCAATTAAGACCTTGCACTAAATACTATTCGCAGTGAAGTTCTGGCCTATTTTCTTTTTTTTTTTTTTTTTTGTCTTTTTGAGACAGGGTCTCACTATGCAGTTCAGGCTGTCCTTAAGCTCACTTTGTAGCTCAGGCTGGTCTCGAACTCACAACAATCCTCCTGCCTCAGCCTCCCGAGTGCTGGGATTACAGGCGTGCGCCACCACGCCCGGCTGGCCTATTTTTTTTTGAAATGAAATAAAACCATTTACTATCTTCATTACAATCCCACACATGAATAGAAGAAAAACATGCGAAGTTTTAATATTTGAAAGAAAAAAACTAAACCTGCCTTTATATGTACACAACATAATTACTGACTCAAAATAATTCATAGGTAAATGATTAGTAATAAAAGGAAAAATTTAGCAAGGTGATTGACTATTAAACTAATATACAAAAATAAGTTACATTTCTAGTATAAAAAACTATTACAAAAGATACCATTGGTAATAAAAACAAAGATTTAGACTACATAGATATAAAAATTACAACAGTGCCCTAGAAATGCCTATAAACTATTTCAGAACATCAAAAATTTAAATGGAGCCAGCACTGTTATATTAGATTTCTTATAATCAGTACAGTCAACATACCAGTTTTCCCCAGACTGACTCATATAGATAAGTATGATTTTAGCAAAAAAAAAGAAAAAAAAATCCTAAGATTTTTCAGGAAACTTCCTTGACTCTAAACTTTAAATGGAAAAGTGAGAGCTCAGAATAGCTAAGAGATTCATAAAGAAAAATTAGATGGGTATATTTGCTGCTAGATAACAAGATTTTCTATAAGACTCGTATTGGCAGACAAATAGGCAACTTGACCAAAGGAATAAGATATATTGCTTTAAGATGCTTAAATATCTAATGTGGTTGTTTTCTCCTACATCAAAGAAATAGGAAAATTAAAGTTTAGAACTTTCGCAAAAGGGAAGGCAGTCAAGATAGAGGAAAGGGAGAAGAAAGGGAAGAGAAGGGGAGGGAAAGGAAGGGAAGTAAAGGAAGATGAGAAAAGAATTAAGATGTGTTATGTATGCATACCAGCTCCCCAGAAAGAATGTAATCATGCAGTGCAAACATGCACTAATAAATAAAAATGGAAAACTTAGGATAATAGCCAGGTATGGTGGTGCATGTCTAGGAAGCTGAAGCAGGAGAATTGCACATTCAAGGCCACTGTGAACAACTTAACAACTTAGGAAAATCCTATCTGAAAATTTAAAAATTACCAGAAAGGGGGAATGGGGGAATTTTGGGATGTTGCTCACTACAAAGGCCCTGAGTCCATTCCCAGTGATGAGGGTGGGGGGGAGGGGGGATGATTTCCTCTGAGGTATGGATTTTACACTTAATGCTTAATAATTCATATATATATATGAATTATATATATATATATATAATTATATATATATATATATATATATATATATATATTACATAGTATAATTGTACAATTAGTCCTCTATATGTGCTTGTGTTTTGTTTTGTTTTGTTTTGTTTTGTTTTGTTTTGTTTTGTTTGTGATACCAGGGATCGAACTTGGGACCTTGCACTTGCCAGGCTGGTGCTTAAGCCGCTAAGCTACATCCCAGCCCTATGTGTCTATTTTGGATCCATGGATTTAACTCACCATAGCTCAAAAAATAGAATATTGTATCTGTACTTAATATGAACAGACTTTTCATCATTATTCACCAAACAGAACAGCATAGCAATTATTTATATAGCATTACACTGTAGTGGATGATATATCATCTGGAGAAAATTTAAAGTACACATGAATATATACATAGAAAACATGCAAATACTACACAATACTGCAGATCTGATATTACTTGGGGTCCTGGACCCATTCTCCCATGGATATCAAGGAATGACTATGTTAGTTTTCTAGAGCTTTCATGAGAAAAATACCCTAAATTAGTTAGCTCAAACAAGAGCTATTTATATTCTCACAGTTCTGGAAGAAGAAAATCCAAGATCAAGTGCTGGCAGGTTTGATTCCCCTCCTTTCTCCTTGCTTTTCACATGGCTTTTTGCTGGTATGTGCCAAAGTTATCACTTTTTACTCTTGTAAGGACCCAGTATTATTGAACTAGATTTCCTCTCATCCCCCATCCCCGTTTAATTGTAATCACCCCCTTAATGGCTCTGTCTCCAAGTATAGTCATATTGGGAGTTAGTGCATAAACATATGACATTAATTCAGTCCATAACAATGCTTTTCAGTCCATAACAATGCTTTTTAATTAAAAACTTTAAGTGGAATATACACCACACACACTAATCTTTTTTGTGTTCTAAGTTCTTAATAACCTCTTTTGGAATTTCTTCTTATATTTCTCTAAGAAAACCCATTACAAAGACCTATAGAAATGGGTATATTCACCAACTACATAAACCTTTAAGAACTCTACATTTTTAAGCCAAGAAATTATAATTCCCAGGACTCATTCATAAACCTAGCACTATATGAGACAAGAAAATGTTCTGGCTGGAGGCTTATGAGTATTATTATTTTTCAGATGTTTTTGACAACAATGTTAAGGAACATTGTTATAAAAACAAATTCTAAAAATAGTTTTATCATATGACCTTACATGTTAATATTCACACCAAAATAATTTGCAGGATTAATATGTAGTCCAGCTCTGTTTTTTATCTTTTTTTGCTTTGATAAGATGGGATGAGTCAGTAACGTAGTAGTTCTTTCTATGAAGAGTTTCAGAAAATACCAGCACAGTTTAATATAATTTATGCTTTTAAATGTCTTTTTTCCTACCTGAATGCAATGTCTGGCTTGGGAATACTTTCATGCCATTATGTATTTCCGGGGTAATGGACTTCAGGAATCACCTCAAACAAGGGACAAGTACAGCAGGCAGCATTTCAGGCAATTATCTTCATCTTCTTGACTTTAGAAAATATGTTTATAAGAATTAATGGAAACTTCTGAATTTTTACAAAGCACATATTCCTTCAATTACTCGGTATTGTCAAAGCTTAATAGCCTGAAAGCTATATATTGGTAAAGTTGTCTGATAAAAGCTAATATTTATGAATTATTATTCTGAAAAGAAATAAGCTAATATTTGTCTTAAGGTTTGCCTTTGTTCCTCAAGAGAGATAGGCATGCAACATGCATTCTATAAGAGGGTATTTGTGTTGACTGTTACCAGTATCTACTTTTTTCCCTATTCCTATTCTCTCTGACATGAATTATTGAAGAACAAAAGAAACACAATATTTCTGTTGTATCATCTCCATCTAGTATAGTACAGTAGGTCATGTAAAGTTTTTAAATATTTTTCTACAAGTAGTAATGACTTCATTGTTTTTTTTCTAAATGTAAAAATAGTAGTACTTATTGCAAACATATATTTTTCTAAAATGTAGACCAGGTTCATACCATAGAAGGTTTGTTGGAAGACTGGTATCTCATTTCACTATTGCTGCAGTTGGTTCTATAGTAAGAGCAATGTAAACAATATTTGTAGACTTTTTTTTAAAAAATCACTGTACTTAACTATAGCCTGTAATTGTTAGCTACAAGTTTCAGTATACTTCTTTTCTGCATTTCTGAGATTTAGTTAGTTTCAGGAGAATTATAGACCACGGGCCTTTTGATGTTGTTATATATAGACCAAGGGAGCTAAAGAAAAAGGCTTTCTTACAAATCATTCAGCTTACTCCTGTGAGAATTTCTGGATAAGAGAAAAATAAGAGACTATCAGCATGTCTTAGAGAACTGAGAAGCATGGCAATCCTGTGGGAAGGAACTCCAGTGTAATCTTTTAAATTTATGTCCATGTAATATGCTTTGCAAACATTTTACAATCTTTAACTCCTATGTTACTAATTTGAAGAAATATATCACCCCAGAAACAAAATTCTGAAAGAAAATAAGTGATATACAACCCATTCTTCTCTGCTCCCCTAACTAGTAAAAATAAAGTAGTAAAGTGACATAGACATGATTGACGTACCTCTTTCTGTCATATTTTACCTTGTGTCATCTTAAAGGATTAGCAGGGGATGGATAATGAAGTCATATTTAAAAAAAGATTGAGGGCCAGTGAGATACTCAGGGGACTAAGCAACTCCTTAGGCAGCACAGGGGCCAGGATTTGATCCCTGGCACCACATGGTACACCAGCCCTGCCTTCTGGGCACGCTGAGCCACCACTGATGGAGTCTGGAGATGGTGGCACCCACCTATAATCCCAACCCTAGGGAGGCTGAAAACAGGGGGATCACTGTGAGTCTGAGCTGCACAGTGAGATCCTGCCCAAAAGAATTAAATAAAAGATTGTACACCTTCCAAAATGTAAAACAAACTGCAAATTCATTAATTCCTATGTGCTATCAAAAATGACAGCAAAATACTTATTTCATTGCTTAAATCAAAAGTTATCTTAATTCAAGTTAACCGGACAGACTAGGTTTGTGAGGCAGATTCCCCTTTCTGTGATACTGGTCTCTTCATTTTCATTCTAATTTGGAATCTGACCCTAATTCCAAGTTTGTAACTTTGGAAGAGAAATCCAGCCTTTTCTCAGATGGTCAAGCAGGTGTTCTTGGTATTCAAGTTCAACCTTAACACGTCTAAGGGATCATTACTACTGACAGAGTGCATTGGTAGGTGAGAGGAAATTGAGAGGAAAGAAAGTTGTTTAGAATCACTGAGAACATATTTTAAATTTGATTTGGAGGCCAATGCACATACTTATTAAGGTAGACATTTAGGCATTGTTAACTGTTGTTGTCTGGTATGTTATTTGTACTTTTCACTGCTTTATGTTGCAGGTGTCCTATCCTAATGTAAGACTTCCTAGAACTAAATATATTTTTACCTGGGAACATTCTAGTTTTCCAACACACTAAATTCACTATGTGACTGAATTGGTTTTTTGTCATGTTGTTTTTATCTTGTACAGCATCAAAAATGCTACACCATGATTAAGTTGGACAGCTTTTGCTCACTGTATTTCTTATGGAAGAACTTACATGAAGTGATGACTACTTTCATCATTTGGTGGATCCTCTAACAAAACCATGTACCTGGCCCTCTGCTTTCTTGTGAAGGGTAGTTTGCAACTGTCACTTCAATATCCTTATTACTTAAGTTCATTGTTTTTTCTTTTAAAAATACTGTATTTTGTAGGAACTGATCCATTTCATCTCTATTTTTTTCTTTTTTTTATGAACAGAATATATTTAGTAGGGAAAAGAAACCTCCTGTCCAAGAGAAGGACAGGAGGGGGGGCCCGATCGGGTTGTCTCTCTATTTTTAAATATGTTTGAATGTAGTTGTTCATAATAACATTCTTATGCTTCCTATTCTCTGTAGTATCCAGTTATTTCCTCTTTTTTTTATTCAGTACTTCATTTGCTCAGCTCAACTTTTAGTCTGAGTGGAAGTCTGCTTATTTTATTAATCTTTTCAGTCAGATTTTATTACTCTTTTTTTATTTGGTCTTCTTGTCATGTTTATTATTGTGATAAGTGCTGCCCTCTATATACACTACTTTTTCCCTTCTTTTGGCTGGTTCTGTTTTTCTTTTCCAACTTCTTTAACTGAATGTTTAATTCACTTCATTTTAATCTTTTTTCCTTGACAAATATGTTTGACCTTTCTTCCTATAGCAATACCTTTTCTTCCTTAGCTAAAATCACTGAAAATAGGTATTTTTAGTCTCATTTGAAATCAGCTTTTTCAAGGGCCGTTGGTATAGCTCAGTGGACTAAGTGCTTGCTTAGGTAAGTGCAGGGACCAGGGTTCGATCCTTGGCTCTGCATGCAGTGGTGGCACCACCTGTAATCCCAGCACTAGGGTAGCCGAAATCAGGAGGATCACTAGGAGTATGGGCTGTGTAGTGAGACCCTGCACGCACACCAAAAAAAAGTCCCATGCTGAAATCAGCTTTTTCTACTTTCACTTTTCTTTTCCTATTTCTCCATAACTGGAAAGTTATCAGCTACCAGGGTAGTTCTTTCTGTCTCTCCTAAAGGGAATATGGTCTGTCATTTAGCTTCTGTCTCCCCTCACACACTTTTTTGTCCACTTCTGTATGTTCTTACATGGGTTTCCTTCAACCACTCACTGCTTTTGTTTTTTCTAACTTCAGATTTAGTATGGCCCCCGACACCCTTTCTTTTTGTACCACTACCTTTTCATCTGAGTTTCCTCTCTACTCAGCCAATTACTATTTTTAATGAGTCAGTTATTTCTGTGTATCTTAGTTCATACTCCTAATAAGAAGCCATTTGACTCAATTCATTTTTTTCAAAATAGGTAACCTCTTCCATTGTAGGCAGCATTAACCAACCTATGTGCCTAGCATTAGCCAGTACCCATATTGAGTAGAGAATCATCACATAAGCTGTGCCATCATAGGCAAGGACACTGGTCATAGCATTTTCACTTGGATGCATATTGGTGGAACAAACTCCAGCCTTTACTGGTCACCCTCTCACTCTTATTCAGTATTTAGTCTCACTCCAGTAGTTTTTTTATCCTTTACTCTAATTTTTTTTTGTTTCATTATCTTAGATAAACAAACCAGTTTTGATCCTGTTTTTGTCTGGCTACCATCAGTGACTGCAGTGCATTCTCCTCTTCACCTATATTCTCAAACGAGTGCTACTTATTGTACCATATCTTTATCTCATTAAGTCCTCATCCCAATATAACCAGGCTTCCTTTCCTACTGTGTTCCTGAAACTGTTCTACCCAGAGCACCAATGTCCTTCTAATTATCATACCCACTCTTCTTATGACCTTACTTCAGTATTCTCTCTCCACCTTTACATATTCTTGGCAATTTTGTTCTAAATATTCTATTACACAGCTGTGTGTACTTCTGTAGTGTGGCTTATAACTTTCTTTTTCTTTTGAAGGTTATTTGTATGCCCACTACTTTGATGATATTCCTCAGGTTCCATAAGTACCCATTATTATTTTTATCCTTTTCTATTTTTATAATTCTAACTATCACATGTAAACTGTTGGATCCAAAATTCCCATTTTTAGTCTCAGCTTCCCTCATCAAACTTCAGATCTGTATAACCATAGTCTTTGGGATCTCAACCATCAACATGTCCTTAACTGAATTTATTATCCCCACTTCTGCATTTTTACCTCTCATATTTTTTATTCATTTGATTCATAAACATTTACCAGCCATG
This sequence comes from Ctenomys sociabilis, assembly GCA_004027165.1. Taxonomy (NCBI): domain Eukaryota; kingdom Metazoa; phylum Chordata; class Mammalia; order Rodentia; family Ctenomyidae; genus Ctenomys; species Ctenomys sociabilis. Next base: position 28,943 of record PVKA01008251.1, on the reverse strand, counting down.
CAAGTAAGTATGGAAATCTCCCTAGTCCAAAGTTGGATTAATTATAAGATGAGCAGATTTGAAGTCCAAGTACAACTGTATCACTTCTTTTTATTCTCAAGTGCTTTTTCAGTATGTCCATGACACATGCCCATAGCATACTCAGAAGGGACATAGAACTCATGAATACTATGCTGCCATTGTCTCTTCCCATTCTTATAACATATTTTAAAGGATTATTAATTTTTTGATTTTGTCTTATTTATAAATGTGGAGCATTTTTATCTAGTGGTCCTTCAGATGGAATCCTGATATATTAAATAAATTATATCGGAGCTGTTTCAGTTAAAGTAGGGGCAGCAGCTAAGATACTATACGGAAATTACTTACCAGCCTCTATTACCAGTTTTATAAAAGTGTCTTCTGTCAATTTTTTTTTTTTTTTTTTTTTTTTTTGGTTTGGTTTGGCTTTTTCCTTCAGCTCTATCTCTGTTGCAGTTGTGGCCTTGTGCTGAGTTAGAATGTATGAGATAGTCTCAATTATTAGCCCTTACTACATTAATAAATAAGCATCTCTATAATAATAAATAAGCATCTCTAATAGAGTTTTCCCTATCCATATTCACCATATCATCAGAAACTGGATATAGAGTGAGCCTACCTCCACCCAATCTGGGCAGGATGACTTCCAAAGAAAGGTTATTATTAAGGCAGTGGTGGTTTTGCTATCTACCTTGGAAATTTGCTTATTCTCATTTTTATCTTTGAATTAAATCTGCTGGAGTGAAATGTAGAAAACATTCAGTTTGTCAGAAGAATCCCCAGTCCTCATAAAGCATAAAGATCACTCTGCTAAGTATGGTCCCTGTAGCCCTTTTACCAACAACTGTATTCTATGAATAGAACTACTGTAGTTAGCCAAAACTGTATTTTTATCTCATATCCTATAAATTATATCTCCTCTAGGTGCATTTAAATTTCTTTTAAGGCAGTTTTTAAAATTCTGATCTGCATTCATTTTTCTAACATCTAATGTGTTTGGATAGTTGATAATGTCTTATCCTACTTAATGGAAAATAGTGTCTATCTGGATAGAACTGCATAGAAAATTCATTTGATCTGCCTATAGACAATTCTAATAGTAGATTGGCTTCATGCATTGTCATAAACCTATGAATGGTCATTCTGTCAATAAAAATATTTTTTATTTTATCTATTACTAAAGGACACTTTGTATTACTTTAGTAAATGCCTTCTTGAAATCAGATTTACTATATTTACAGCATTTATCAGAACTACAAAACAAGTAATAGCTTGAAGAAATGATTGCAGTTCACTTGAACTGACTTGCTGGGTTAAAGCCAAAGCAAGTCATAGTTATCACTACTCTCCTTTTTAAATACTTATAAAACTTTCTGCAGTTAGACATAATGCAAAGTTTGATTACATGGTTAAAAACCTGGTTAGTTTATAATTCTAGGTCTCCATATTCTTCTTTAAGAAAAAAAAGTAGGAATAGTTCTGTTTGTGGTCTTCTAGCATTGTTTCTATCTCTGTAGTTCTTCAAAGATTACTATTGTTAATCCAAACATTTCATCTCTAGATATTATCTCATTCATTTCCTTTCAGGAAATTATGTGGGTCAAAAATGCTTATCCTAATTTAAAACAAATAAAAGTTTACTACTATTTCTTCACCTTTTTGATTTAATAAAAAAAACTCATTAATGTAAGTTCATATTTGCAGAATTACTATAGCATTTCCATTATACTCCTTACTTGCCTTCCCTAACATTAACATATTGTATAGGAGACGCTTCCTGGTCCTCGTCTCAGTCCAAGAAACCAATATTTGTAATCCCAAAGTTACGTTATTGGAATCCCATCAAGTTGATTCCAATCTACCACTTTCCATGCAACCCACGGCGAAAATGAGGACACTAAATTATATTTTTAATCATCCGGGAGTCGAGGGGCTCTAAGTCCTGCCATGACATGGCTTTCCGGAACCAAGAGAGTGACCCAGGGCCTCACCCTGTTTTTATTCAGTGGGGGAGTGGCTTGAGGATTGACTGAGAATTGTGGGAAGTAGGTGACTACTGTGAGCTGAGCTAGGTGTGGGGCCCACATTTATCTCTGCCATATGCAGAGAGGATATGCAGAGAAAGTAATCTGCATTATATAGTATTTAATGTTTTGGGAAGTCTAGGGCTTCAGCTTTGATGTAGTCTTTTAAGCCCCAGGAAGTCATAGCCTCTATTTTAAGGCTGGATCCCAGCTGGCAGTGAGAAGCATTAGCTCTACCATCCTGTCTCCACCCAGCTCACATTAAGGAGCAGCAGGCTTACCAGTGAAACACACATGCCACCTTCAAAGACTATCACCAGCACCGCAGCTAGACCAATACACATTGCTTAAGGCCAATTGAAGGATAAACAGAAGTCCTAGCCAGCTCTGTACATAACAATATGAGGAAATAGGATTAGACGCAAATCAAAATGAAGACAGTCCCTTTTCTTTCAAGGAGAGCTGCTCAGGTGGTCCCACACAATATTGTATAATATAACTTTGATATATTATTACTTACTATACTACAGATTTTCTTCTGTTTTTGGTTTGGGATTCTTTGGGTTTTTTTTTTTGGTTCTGTTCTGTGTTTGTTTGTTAAGACAGGATTTTGCTACCTAGTCCAGGCTAGTCTTAAACTCACTATCTATCCCAAACTGGCCTTGAACTGGTGACAATCCTCCTGCCTAAATCCTGTAAGTACTGGGATTGCAGGCATGTACTACCATACCTGGTTTAGACTTTCTTTTGATTTTACCAGTTTTTTTCACTAATATACTCCTCTTTCAGGATCCAGTCCAAGATATCAGTTTATTTTAATTTTTATATTTCCTTATTCTTCAATCCTTTAGAATTGGTGGGTCTGGTAACCCTTGTCAATGCATGATAGCAAGTACAGTATGATATTGATAGATCTTATTGCTGATATTAACCTTAATTTCTTAGTTTAGAGACTTTCTCAAATTTTATACTGCACATTTTCTCTTCCTTTATGATTAACAAATACTTGCAAGGGCATACTTTGAGGCTATGTAAATATTACCTTCTTAAACTTTCACTGCTTATTCTTAGCACCCATAGAAGGTTTGTCTGCTACTGATTACCATCCCAATTATTACAGTTACACTGATTTTCTATTTGCCTGCTAAATCTACTTGTTCTTAAATGGAATTACCTATTAAGGAGGATTGTTTCTTTTTTCATTTTTTTATTTTCTATAGTGAAATGTAAGAGATATGCAATAGGCAGCATGTGTTTAAAGAGTACATTCTGATTTTTTAATATGCAACCATTGCAATCAAGATGATGAATATATATATACACACATATATATGCCAAATTTTCCGTTATACTTCTTTCTAATCCCCTCCTCTCACTTCTCCCATCTCTCTTCTTGTCTCCAAGTGCCAAGCTCTTTTTGTCACTACAAGTTAATTTGCCTTTTGTATTAATGGAATTAGGTAGTATATATGTTTTGTCATCTGGCTTTTTTCATTCAATATTATGTGCTGTTGCTGATTAATAAATCAGTAATTCTTTTTTCTGGGTTATATTCTGCATAAATACAACACAATCAATTTATCTTTATTGATCTATGTATAGACCAACATTGATATATTTTCCATTTAGGGTATTACAAATGTTGGTTCTAGGGATTTTATCAATGTTAACAAAATTAATCTTTGTGTACAATTTAAGTTTTGGTGTGTCATGTGATTATATTTGATATTTGTATACACAGCGCATACTTTAGAACTTGATTGTCACAGCTGAGTACCTGTGCCTTTGCTTTGTAGTACATAGCCTTTTTTTTTTTTTTAATGTACATAGCCTATTTACATATACTATAGGAATTTGTATAATCAAGTTTTGGTCTGTCACTTTGCTATTTGTTTTGTTTGTCCCATTTTCTTTGTTCTTCTTTCTCTACCTCCTTTAGGTTTTTCAGTATCTGCTTTGAAGTTCTAAGATAACATGTCACTTTTAGTAGCAGAACGTTAGTTGAGGTAGTTACTTTCATTTAGCTTTGGTGGTGTAATTGTTAGGTAGTTTTCCTTCTCATATAAGCCCCTACTATGTTGCTTTTATTTAAATAGTTGCTACTCTTTAAAATTTCTTTAAATGTGAGGAAAAGATCTTATCTATTCACCTTTTCAGTACCATTTCTGCTGTTCTTTATTCCTTTGCCTTAGTTTCAGACTTCAGTCTGGTACCATTTGCAAGGTATTTTTACTGCACTTAGAATTCTAGGGAGACAGAGTTTTATTCTGGGTATAGAAGGACACAGGTGTTATTTTCTTGTACTGCCATATTTTTGAGACAGGATTTCACTGTTGCTGGCTTTGAACTCACCATCCTCTCATCAGATTCCAAAGGAACTGGGATTGTAAACGCGTATCACAGCACTCTGCTGTTTGGGTTTTCTGTACTTTAAAGATGATCATTCTGTCTCCTCATATATATTGTGTTTATTAAGACATCTACTATTATCCTGAATGTTTTCCCTCTGTATATTGCATGGTCTTCTACTTACTGGATGTTTTTTAAGATTTTCCTTTTTGTCATTAATTTGGAGCACCGTCATTATAGTGTGCCTGGTAATCTTAGTTCTGGCATATTGTGTTGTATTTGAGGGACTTTCAGGGACTGTTCCTAATACATTTTATGCTTGGGATTCATTGTGCTTCCTGGGTCTAGGTTTACAACTTCCTTTAAATCCTGAGACTTAGGTGATAGAGAGATGGCTCAGTGGCATAAGTGCTTCCCGGGCAAGCACAAGGGTCTGAGTTCAGGCCCCGGTTCTGCCAAAAAAAAAAAAAAATCCTGAAATTTTTCAGTTATTGATTCTTATAAAAAATCATTTTTTTGCTCCCTACTACATTCTCAGTTTTGCGTGTTCCAAGTCCACTGTTTGGATATTTGTAAAATTATCTTGTACATCTATTTTTTAATTTATAGAATACTGTTATAGTTATTGGTTTTCTTGTCTGATACTTCTAAAATCTGTTTTAGTTCTAAATCAGTTTCATTTGGTTCTTTTAGGTGAAATGTGTATTAAGTATGCATTTGTATGCAACAGTAAGAAATAATCTAAAGAACTCTTCTGTACCTAATGTCAAGTTCCCTTAGTAACTTGGTAACATTTTGTAAAACTGGTAGAAGATCACAGTGAGAATATATTCATAGAGCACAAAGATTTTATTCAAATTTCCTGAGTTTTATTTGTACTCAGTGTTATATACATGCATATTTAATTTAATAGAATTTAGTCCTATTTGTATTCACTTATACAGTCAATATACAAATTAATTCCATTGTCCAATTAATCCCTCATGCTGTCCTTTTATAATCCTCTTACTCCATCCCTAATCCTGCATTCCTAAAAAGTTATAATTTAAAAAATGTTATATAAATGAGATCTGGTGTCTGCTTACCATAATTTCTAGGAAGTTCATCCAAAATTCATTGATTTCCCTTCTGCCCCTACGATATGTTCTGTTTTCTTCCCTTTTGCATGTCTTAGCATTTTTATTGGATGCTGACCATTGTAGGTTTTCTTTGTTCCATCATTAGTATTTGGTTCCATCATTAGTATTGTGCTTTTAATCAGCTTTGTGGTGCTATGCATGTAAGTTACTTGAACAGATTTCACTGATCCTTTCAGATCTTGCTCCTCAGGCACTTAGGCAGTACCAGAACAGTGTCTAAGTGTACTTCTCCCCTACTGCTGATTGAGACATCTCTGAGTAGTCTCGCTTCTACCCATGAGCTAAAAAGTATTTTATTTCCCAGCTGGGTCTGATTATAATCCTTTAAGGTGATTCAGCCTCAGTTTCCTGGCACACATGGAATTACTGATACTCTGCTCCAGACCAAAAGAGAGCCTCTGCAGATCTCTGTATTTTTCTCTGTGTGACTCTCTCTTCTCCAGCACTCTGTCCTATGAACTCACATTGCTTTGTTCTCTATTAAACCCATTTTCTCTTTGTGTTTTCTTTTTTGAAAAAGGGCCTCACTTTTTAGCGCAGGCTGACCTCAAACTCAGGATGATCCTTCTGCCTCAGCCTCCTCAGTGCTGGGATTACAAGCATGTCCCTTACACCTGGTTTAAACTCATTTTCTCAATTTATGGAGCATCTGCTGAGCTCCCACCTGATTAATCTTCCATGAGAAATGAGGTTACAGGCACATGCCAACACACCTGGCCCCTTTTACTGAAACTTAGCTAATTATAATACCTAAGACGCTTAGAAAATTTCATCTGCCTCCAATTGACCATTTACAGATATCTGTACTTCCTAAAATAAGATTTTGCACTTTTTTCTTGGCTTCTTATTGCAATTGAAATAAAATTAGAACATTATTAGGGCTAAAAAGGCCCTAGATGGTTCCCTCAGCATTTCTCCAAGCTCATCTCTTATTGCTCCTTCTTCTGGCATTGCACTCTGGAATCCTCCTTTTCACTCTACAACATAGCCAGCTTTTATCTAGTTCTTAATGCTAGGTCTTTCAACTATGTCTCAGCAGAGAAACACAGAAGGAAAAAAGAAAAGGAGCTTTATTTTTGAAAACATGGAGAGAATCTGGGGAAGATAAGGGATTCCTTAAGTTGGAGCAAAGGGAAGCTGAGGCTTTTATAGCCTTTTGCCAGTGCTGGAGTTTGAGGGGGATCTATGCAGTGAGACCATGTAGACCCTAAAATACATTAAAAAAAAAAAAAAAACTTTAGAAATTCTTATCTTGTTATTCTATATCTTTGCTTCTATATTGGTTGCCAAGGAAATTGTTTTCATTAACACCAGATTGGTTTATCCAAAGATAAAATTGCTCCTGCTAATATTCTTGAAGCCTCCTAAACTAACTTCTGTGATTTAACTTCCAGCAGATGCCAGATTCCCAAGAGTTGTTCTATGATGAGTATTTTTGAAACTCAGGTATACACACTGATATGTTCAACATCAATATCAAGGTTAATGTGTTTCCATTCACTAGCATTGCAAAAGTAATTAAGTATTTGATGTCATTAAGGAAAATCTTTAAATTATAAGTTGAAGAATTCCAAGGACATTTTTGTAATAAAAATAAAGAAGGAGCTGGCCTGATAACTCAGCAGATTAAAGCACCTACTTAGGCAGACACAGGGGCCAGAGTTCAATCCCCAGCATGCTGGTGCCAGCCCCACACCTGGGGTATGCTGAGACTGAGACTTGGCATGGTGGCATGTGCTTATATCCCAGCAGTTGGGAGGCTGAAAAACAGCAGAATCAGTATGTCCAATCTACGTAGTGAGACCCTGTAGACTTTGTACTAAATGCAAAAACAAAAAATAAAAATAAAGAAACAAAATCAAATGTTTTCATAAGGCTTCTATTTAATGCTGTAAGTTTTATTTGCTGTGAAATATATAAATCCATGTTAATGTGCATAGAAAAACATTTAATTTGAGTAATTGGACCTCATACACCTTAATGATTCCTTTATATTTTAATCTTCAGACACAAAAATTACTTTTGGTTAAAATAATATTCATTTTTTAACACCAAATGTACACCATAAGGTGATTGCTTCTTCACTTAAGATTTCTCAACTGCTGTCCAGATTTATTGCATAAGTTTTTTGGGGAACACCTCATGTATTATTGTTGCTGAGCACTTGGAATAGATAGATATTCAGTACATGTACATTATTTTTAACATGTAATTTTACAATCTGAATATTAAAATACAAAGAATAACTTCAATAGGTCACCCAGTGGGAAAAAACGTTTGCAAACTGATGGCATTTTATTGAAAAAAGCCCATTTTTACTATCTTCAGATAGGGACAAATATAGCCTTATTGTGATGCCATTTAAATGTTTTTTTATACTAAAAAAAGAATTCTTCAAATCTGTTTTCTTTACCTGATAATAAAGAAATGTTAGAAATTTTTCCTTATCACTATAGTACTACTTCTTCTGTTATATTCTCTTCCATAGTATGATTGTTCCAGAATTTACTGACTCTGTAATAGGAATTTGGATTGTTTTGTATTTTTATGGAGAAGACTATTTTACATAGCTTTATCTGTATTTGATTATTTCTTTGCACATAGTAAAGAGAAATTGTTTCAAAGATACATGCTTTTGAAATTTATATAGAAACTAATCTAATATGTAAAAAGCAATGTATTTCTTTGATTTATTTTTCATCTTTATTGCTAATAAGCTTGAACTTCATTTCTTATGCTTATTGACCTTTTTCTGTTTCTTTGTATCAGTTTGTCCAGTTTTTTAGACTATCCTTTTCGTATTTGCAAACGTTCTTTTTACGTTCAGTTGTTAACATGTTGATTTTTATATGTGTTACATATATTTTCTACTATCAGTTGGCCTAAAGATGTATCATTTTTGTTGTCTTGCATTGAGAAATTTGGAACTTTTATGTAGACATATTTACCAGTGTTTTTCATTATAGTATCTGTCTTTATTTCTCTCAGAAAGCCTTTGTAATCATGTCACAAATAAACATAATTTTTGTCTTATACAGGATATAGTATATTTATATCTTATCTTGGTTTATCTTTTATTTTTAAGTCAGAAGTCACCAGGAGTTTTGTGAATTACCTAACTTACAAAAGTAATTCTTTTCCTGCTCAGACAAGATGCAGGGACTGGGAGTGGTAGCTTGCAAGACTATAATCCCAGCTCTTAGGAAGCTGTAAACAGGAGGATCACTGGAGTCCTAATCTACTACTGAGACACTGAACACCTTGTAGATCCTTCCCTGATATATAAAAATAAATAAATAGAATCATAGACAGTAATTCTTTTGGGTTTTTTCCCCCAAAATGGAAATGCAGTAAGTCCATATATTCAACTGGCCATTCTTTCTACTGACTTGAAATACCATTGCTTTAATGAAGTAAATTTACAGGTAGTCTTATTTATGGTTGTGCTCTTATGTTGCAGTATTTGACTATATATATGCCATTACTACCACTTTGTAAAGTATTTTACTATTGGATGGTGCATTTTTCCCTTCATGTTTTTGTATGTTAGTGTTATATCTAGTTACCCTCTAACTAACTACTTTTGTCATTGGTTCTAATTTTTCAGTTTATCTCTTTATTCATTATAATTCATGTAACAATATTTGTTCTTACAAAACATTTAAAGCAAATCCAGGTTGTTTGTTTGTTTGTTTGTTTGTTTGTATTTTAGGGGAATGTCTACAGAGTGTTCAGGGTCTCACTACTAGATTGGACTTTTGGTGATCTGTTTATAGCCTCCAAGAACTGGGATTACAGGGGTGTGCCAACACGCCCAGTCTCAGTTGCCCTTTCAGTGCTCCCTGGGTCAGGGCCAGAACCATATCCAGTTTCATATAAGCATCCCATTTCTATCAATTTTTCAAGAATGTTTTATTTTCCTACCCATTTCCCAGCCAAATTCAGTATTTCTCCATTTATCTAATGTAACTTATTTTTCTAGAAAAAGTGCTAGAAGGATTTAACAGTAGACTAGTTAATGTGACATTAACTTTTTTAGCCTCATATACAATTATTTGTTCTTTTCCCCCTATTTGTATAAGCATTTAATCCCTGGTATGTTTTCATTTTTATGAGCATATTTTTCCTCCCCAACATTTTAACTATTTCAGGCCAGATTTTTTGCCTCTCATATACCTACAGTGTATTTCTTTCCTCCCCTCACAGCTATACTGCACATTCCTTGCTTCATATCAATATTCTTCACTGATGAGATTCTGCTTTGCGTATGTTCCATAATACAGTTGCTCTATGTCAAATTTCATTGTTTCTCAAAACCGAAATGCTGGTCCTAGTTTTGTTTTTTTCTTACATTTTCTTAGAATTCCCTTTTTTAACAGCACAGAGAGCTCTCTTCACATGAATTCAGCATAAATCCATACATACTCAGCCAGTGTTTCACAGCATTGGTTTTATCATTCTTTCTCTGCCTCAGTTTGTGTTTCATATATGTAGCACAACTTGATACTAAATTGCAAGCTTCATGTGATCTGTTTTATTTTTCCTTTTTTGTGCTTATCCTCAGTGCCTTACTTTTCTCACTGCGAAAACAATACCTAACACCCAAAAGTTAAAAGTAGAAAGGCTTATTTCAGCACATGGGTTATACAGCTTTTGCTCATAGTTATTGACTGACACCAGGGCAAAACAGCATGGCACAGGGACATAGCCCAGGCGAAGCAGTCTGCAGCAAGGCAAGCAAGAAGCACCAAGCAGCAAAGCATTGATCCTGGCTTATCTTTTTGTCCTAACCAGGGTATAAGCCTTTTGGGTGGTGCTGTCCACACCCAGAGCGGGGCTTCTCAATGCAATAAATCCATTCAATTAAACACTCAGAGCAATGATAATTCCAGTTAGTAAGTGAATTTAGTATCACATACCTTTTTCAGTAGCACACAACCTATATTTAGCCAGCTCCACCTGATAGCACATGGAGGTTTGGGAGGACATCTCACTATAAGCCGCAACACTCAGTAATCCATAATATTGAAATCTATCCACATACACCTTAGATTCTGTGACAGATTCATAATCGCTGACTTCAGATTGACTTTCAATAATACCCATATATGAATAGGTATATTTTAAATTTGCAAACCTATGAGCACTTATGGGTTTTGTTTTCTTATGGCGTTCCTTTTTATGGAAATTTGATGCTATGTTCTGTATGACTTCTCATGTTGGAATCACTAAGATTTCCTTTATAATCAATTATTTTAATAATGCAGATTTTTATATCATATTAATAAAATATATTTTATGTTACTATGGTCCAGAAAACAAGCACTTTATGAATATTTTATGTATTCAATTTTTTCTACAATATTGTGATAGGTACAAATATTGTAATCAGTTTGTAAATGAGGAAATAGGGTCAGAAAAATAACTTGCTCTAAGTCAGGCAATGAAGTAACAGGATTTTAATCTCATCAGTGTGACTTAAAATTTATACTTTTAATCAACATACTATGCCAGTTTTTCCAGGAGTGTTGATTCTTTCAAATGTATACATATAATGGTTATAGATTTGTATAATTTTGTGAATATCTGTAATAGATGGAGTATGTTATTTAAATAGTTCAAATCTTGTGTACGTTTATTAGTTCTTACATATTTCAGTAGTTCCATTGTATATTTCAGTGGATTCAGCATGTTCATTGCATACTTCAAATTTTGTATATCTTTAGTAATTTTTTTCCACATGTGTTTATAAGTTTCTAAGTAAATATTCGTTACCATTTACCAAAGAGAGGAATGATCCACATGTGAGTTATCAGTTCTTATTGTAACACTTTTTTATGACAGTTATTTTCTTTATATATAGAGGTGTATCTTTTTAAAGTTCTCATTTCTCTTCAGTAGGCTTCCATTTATTAATTACAACAAGTTCTCAACTTGTAAGAATTAAGTTTTGATCCTTCACAGATACAAACTGAGCTTGCACATGATCATTCGTAAGTGCAAACCAGTCATGGTAGCAAGTCACGTGTCTGCCAGACATTCTCACCGGCATGCTGCTGCGTGCTTACTGCACAGTGCAGAAGCGTACCTTAGTGCTGTAAGCAGTTGGAGTCCAGGACGCCTGGACACAAGAGGAAAAGTAGTGGTGGTGCAGAGAGTGTGGCCGGGCACTGCCAGCAGTGTACATTGGGTATATTTGTCAAAGGTGCAAAGATCTGATGAAGATTCATTTTGTCAGATTTATGAACAAATCCAACTTATGAATATTCTGGAATGAAAGTCATTTGTAATTTGGGGCTTTAGTATTTTGATAATCTTTTTTACCAAGAAGTTTTTAAAATAATAAGAGTCTAATGAAAACAAGCCTGAAATTCCAACTTACTTTATTATTCTAATATGAAATTCAGACTCACAGTATTACTCAGGTAACATCAAGGAAGTCTTTTATACAAAACAATCTTAACCTGTAATTGGGCCATTGGCTAAAAGATTATCAAATGGAGAATTATAAAAAATATGTATGTACCTCAACATTTTTTTCATTTACAAACTGTGTGTTATCTTTTTAAACAAGGGTTTCCCCTGTGTAATTACTGATTAAAGTCCAAAAATTGTTGTGAATTGTGTTTATACTGGTAATATAGCACCAAATAATTTCTGTAATTGGAGAGTGAAAAAACCTCAAAGACACTGTTATTTAAGATTTATGGATTTCTTCTAGGATTTACTTCTCTTCAACTTAATTCGACATTAATTTTTAAGAGATGTTAAAACTTTATAACTTAGTTTTCATAGATGTATTAATTTTTTGATAGTTTTATTTCATCAATGCACAAAATATTTTATTACATTTTTAAGTAGACCAACAAATACTGGTTCAGTAGCTTTGTAAACAACACAACTGACATTAGGAATTATAAAGCTGTTAAGAGTAGAAAACTTTGTCTCTTTTCAAAAGGAAATTTTGGTTAATTCAATGTTTTTTGGTTTTTTTAATTTAATTGAAATACAAACATCAATCAGGCAGTTTCAAGACACCTTAACCATACAGATTTGATGAATTAATACATTGCAAACTGTTTTCATAACGTTTTGGTATTGTACAAGATGCATACATGATATTATATTTACAGATATTATTTTAGCAGATATCTCTTATCAGTGAATTAAGAGTGTAGCTGCTTACTTATCTTATTTTTTTATACCTGAATTATTTCAAAAATTCAATAATTATTTACCTAGTGGATGACCATAGTACTAGAAGCCGACATAATATCCTGTCCGACCACCATTAGTGCAGATCTTGCCTCTCATAGAATTATGTAGAAGCACAGCGTTATCTATTCCAACTGTACTGTCTATACACACACATCATGAGTTTTTCTTTCTACACCCTTTCCTCTGTCTACACCTGTCAAAAGTGGGCACTCCATTGACATTCAACTAACTTAGGTGCTTGAACTCGACACCACAATCCAACACAGCCCACCATTCTACAACCATAGTGAGTTATTCAAAGCAATTGTCGACCATAGCCATTTACAGCTCAGCTTAATATTATGGACTCACGATGTATGCTTCATTTTTATACTTTTCTGCTGGATGGTTAAGACCTAGATAGATCAAGACTTATATACCAATACATGAACTTTATATTTCCTATGTGGTCAGTGAAGTCCTCTCAGGGTTTATCTTGTAGTCCTGTACATTATTCTGTAGTTCCTTTGTCTGTGTCATCCACGTGGATGAGTCACGGCCAATGCTTGACCAGTTTGCTCTCTGTGAGAGCTTGAGAGAAAGTTTTCTCTTCATATGACTCTCCCTCAATGTTTTCTTAAAGTGGAAATTAGTTAAGAGCTTCCTGTATTGTGCAACTCAAAATATGTTCTCAATGTAAGTAATCACGAGTTATTTTGTGTCTCACAAATGTATATATGTATATATGATTTTATATATACATTATATATATAGTCAAAACATAACTATAGGAGTAAAATTCTTTTTTATAAATTAGATACACTATACCAGCAGTGCTGTATTAGGAATTTCATGACTCTTTGGTACCAAAGTTGATTTTAACTTTTGTACATTAAGATTTAACCTGTACTAGGAAGATTCATGTTTTTAATAGCTAGATTCCTTGTTACACCTATGTGCTCTAATTCTATCTGATCAGTTTCTTTCCTGCCTGTGGGTGTGGAATCTCAGCAAGTGTGTACAAAATTGAAATGAAAAACTCATTTTAGCTTATCTAGGTTATATAGGTATTGAACTAGAAAGAGCATAAAGAGAGTACAGTTGGTGGACGTTCTTCAATATTTTCTAAGTAATAGACATGACATTCAAATCTTTAAAACCTAGATATGTTACGAGTGTAGTAAAAATAATACCTACTTTCAACTATTTAATACCAAATTGTAGCACATTAGAGGAGATAAAACAAAAATAAACTACTAATTTATATTTTTATGGGCTACTGGCTAAAGTTTCTCTCCTATTGTTCATATGAATACTTAAACTTCTTATAAGTATTTGTTTTTCTTTTTAAGGGTATAGTTAGTCTTTTTTTTTTTTTTTTTTTTTGCGGAACAGGGGATTGAACTCAGGCCCTTGTGCTTGCCAGGGAAGTGCTTATTCTATTGAGCCATCTCCCTGGCCACTCTTTTTAAAACTTAAATCTAATATAGCATGTACAGATCAAATTAAGCAAGCAAGAACATTGCAGAACATGTATGTCACATGAATAAATGCAATTAAGATATATGGACATCTTTGTCACATATATCCTTACCACTCATCATGATTTTTGCTGTGGCATGTTAAGAGAACATTATATTGAAGAAAGTTATCTTGCTGAATGGCTTGTAAATGATTTAAGATTACATTTGCATTGTTATTTCTTGATCATATTTTTTATTAATCAATATCCATTATTCTTGGTAGATTTCAGTAAGTAATATAATTAGCTTTAGGTGGTTCTTGCCCATTTTTGTATTCACAAGCAGAAACATGAATCATAATTAAATACAGTCATTTAGTTATGGAAAAAAACACATTTCCCTCACTGTTCCCTCCAGCATCTGGACCATTTTAATTGCAGAAATCTTAATTTTGCAAAATTAGCTATTTTAAACAGGTGTTGCCATTTTTAACCACTATCTTTGTTAGAGTTGTGTCAGTACTAAAAACAAAAAAAATAGAAAAATTTTTATTTATGAAGATCAAAAATTTCAGTTATCACCAACGTCCCATGGCTTCATACTTTTCCTCAGCCAAAATAGTCTATTCTTATTGATGGACTTTAGTAAGTAATGAAGTTTTATCTTTTAAATAAATTTTTGCTAATAAGTACCTATTTATGTTTTACATAGTGGAGTTCCATTTGTATTTCATTTGATAGTAGAATACTGATAATATATTGAGTAATACTGACCTAGTCCAGTCTACTCATTTTACAAATTAAAGCTCAGTTTAAGTGTCTTGTTTAGTTATGTAGCTAAAAATTACAGGTAACAAACTCTCTCACCCTGAGTCCACTGTTCTATTACTTGTTACTTTATCTAAATTGCTATAACATTTTAGTTCATGTCATGCCTTTTAGTATTTAACTGACTTGGTTTGTATATAGTCCATTCATTTATGGGGTTTTGTTTGTTTGTTTGTTTGTTTTTGCGGAACTTAGTCTTTTTTTTTTTTTTTTTTTCCTCAGAACAGAGGATTGAACTCAGGCCCTTATGCTTGCCACAGAAGCGCTTATTCCACTGAGCCATCTCCCCAGCCCCTAGGCCATTCATTTATAAGTTAACAAGTCATTATTTATATGCCAGGATCTATTTTAGGTACAGAGTCATCCCCTGAATCTAGAAATTGTGCTGAAAATAAAACAAGAAAAGTACATTCTGTTCATTCTACATTTTGGGTTGTATACACACCTTCAACTAGACCCCTTACTTGTGTTCGTGTACCATTCAGTGATTTTTTCACATGATTACTCGCAAGCATTTTTCTATCTATGGTTATAATTTAAGAGAGTAAAATCAGTTCTTCATTATCTCAAAAAGTAAAAATTAATTCAAATTTAGACATGTGATTTTTAATACCACATACTTGATAATGAATTTGCAACCACAATGACAAAGATATATGAAATAAGAACTATGTGTACATTATAAAATAGTGTGTCAAGTATATTGTTACACATATAAGTGTTACAGTAAGAGAAGAATAAACAAATAACTCTGAGGAGAACAGAAAAGTGCTTTCAGAAAATCTTTCTATGCCCAGGGAACAATGCATATAGAGGCATAGAATTTTGAACAGTGCAGGCATTTCCAAGAAAGCTTAATAATGCAACTGTATACTGTGGAGTCTTAGAACTAGGCACTTTAAGACATCATTAACAGATTGAAGAAGGAAAGTACTGAAAGATAAAGACTTCTGACTTTATGCTCCAGAAATTCCTCGTTTTTGCCTCATTTTCGTTCTTGAGTGCTAAGTCCTTTCAGAGTAGACACTGTGTTTTGTACTGCCCTATCTTATGGGAATCAGTTGAGTGCTGAGCTTGTCAGGGGCTGAGTACATGCAAAACAATCAGTTGTGCTCATCATCTGTTCAGCCAGTAGTCTTGACTTGAGCACATATAAGGTTCTGCATGTTGTCCTATGGAAGGCAAAGGTGATGTGACAAGAAGACATGTATTAAGGCATACAAAATTTCAATGATATATGTCTGTTACAATGACTGCTATATTCTGTGTGCTCACAGAGCTTACAGTCAGGAGAGAAAGACAGTAATATACTAAGCAGTAAAATATAGAATGCTAGATAGTTATAAAGACTTAGGAAAAAAATAGGCACAGGGGATATAAATTATTACAGCTAGCAAGAAAAGGTAAAAGTGCTTCATTTCCCTTCCTGTAGTGTCTTCAGCTCTTGAAAAGAAGGAAGCATGTGACTTACAGAGTCATAAGAAAAATTAAAGCTGAGGAGATAACCCAGTGGCTTAAGTACCTGGCTGGCAAGAGCAAGGTCCTGAGTTCAATCCCTGGTATCAAATAATAATAATAATGTTTAAATGATTTAATATGTATATGAACAAAATGCTCAATACACATTCCTAAAATATAGTAGCATAGAAGTTAATGTTTTTCATACATTTAGCTGCCATAAATTTTAATACTACACTCATCTTTTTATCACTCAGACTCCTTTTGTTGGAAGGTATAGTGATAGTGCCCAACAGATGGGTGACTCTACCCATTTCTTGTCCACTTTCGCTTTGGCTCTCACATCTAGCATCCTTTTCTTAGCTACATAAATCATCATACTTTCATAGAACTTTTTCTTGATGACAATTCTTCCTTCTTTACAGTTTCAGATCACCATATTCTATTTCAAGCATCACGCAGGAGAAAATATTAATACTTCTTACTTGTCAAACTCAAGGTTAAAAGATCTGGCAAAATGTGACCTTTATGTTGGCTTACCAGATAAACAATGAGTATGATGTTGCAGTATTATTAACAGACAAAAATGTAGCATTTTCAATATTAGCCTTTTAGAATGGAGATCATTTTTATAGATTAAATTTTGAGATTTCCCACTCTTTTACACCTTTCTGAAATCTGTATTATTAAATGTATCCTGCCTCCTGCTAACATATCAACTCTTGAAAACTAGATTATACCCATTTAACATCTTACATTTACTTCTGTCATACCTGGCATTGCTCAGTATCACCTCACTGTCCAACCCCACACTACCACCACCACCACCTTAGGCAGTAAGCTCTTCATGTTTGAATTTCCAATGCCCATCAGAGTGCCTTACACAGAACGTAAGGATTGTCACCCTTGTTCTGCATCCCTTGTGCTTGCCAGGGAAGCACTTATTCCCTGGCCCTGAGCTGTCTTCCTGGCCCCCCAGAATACTTCCTGAGTATCAGCACCATTAAAACATGCTGCCACTTTCTGTGTTTCATATTCCCTTGTCCTGTTCTGACTTGTAATAGTTTCTAGTTTTTAATAATAATATCAGAGGAAGGTGGCACTAAAAATGGACAAAACGGAAAACTAGTAGGCTGACTATTAGGGAAGATCACAAAGAGAAATAACTGTGGTCCAGGAAGTGGTCTTTATTTAGCTCTTTCAAGTAAAAAACTTGATAAAAAAAAAAAAAAAAAAAAACTTTATGCATCCTCAATAGTAAAGAGTTTCTAGATCTTAATGCAGACCATCTATATTTACAAAAGCCAAGTTTCCACACCAGGTGACTTATTTATATATTACCTGGTATAGAAATTAAATACCTATGAAATCCATCAGATAATCAAAAGATGGTCCAGTGGCTTGAAAACAAATGCTCATCAGAATTGTGTCACCAAGGCTGAGTAAAGTCATCACATAGCACTTAACAGCAAGTACTTCCTATCTCCCTGAAGGTTAGAAGGAAATAAAGGATATGAAGTCTTAAGTACACCACTGAAGCATCTTATAATTTTTTTTCTTATTTGCTAAAGCATTTCTTTAAATCTAGGAGGTGAAATCCATGGCATTTTATGTATCTTATTTTAAGTGAATTGTACAGTTTGATTCTATAATTCTTTCACCCCAATTTGCATTTCTGGGATAATGGTAATGTGTTATTGTTGATAATGATCCCAAAAGAGAAAGGTAAGTGATGGACCATTGAAAATGAGTGAGTTCTCTGTATTATTTATATCCTTTAACTCGAGTCATCATAGTCTCAGGGCCAACTAAATTTTATTAAGAAAGTTACTTGTGTGCTTCATGTTAGCTCACTTAGTGATGTACTTACATATACTAATAATAATGCATAATATTCTGAGAAGTCATACTATACCCTATTGAAGAAACTGAAGTAGAAGGTAAATAATCAATAAAAATGAATTGCACATCTTATCAAGGGCTACACTGAATCCTTTAGTCCTTACTTCAAGATCCTTTCTATTCCAGAAGTTGGAAACTCCAATGCCTACAGAAGCCAGACTGGTGGGAATGAAGCAAGAAGCTGTCTCTGTGAGCTGGAGATCTAAGTGCTTTCTAAAGGAGCAGCCGCTGTTTCGTTCCAGATAATTGTTGCAAGGCAGGAATGTTGACCTAGTATAACCACATTGCCCAGTTTCCCAGGTAAAGCAAGAATGCAAATCTTGATGTAAAATATTTAGATTTAAATATTGTCAGTTCTCATCATTTTCAAGTCATTTAAATGCCAGCTACTTCTATGGGTGAGATTTGGGCCAAAATCTTCCTATTTATAACTGGGTAACTGGTCTTATGTTTTACTCATTTATTTGGTAAAAACTTTATTTTCTACAGGTTTTGATTTTCTGTAACACATCTTCTAAAATATTCTATCAGTTTGTGATACTGAAATTCTCTTCCTCTCCAACCTAAGCACATTGTGCATAAACTTTCTTTGGCTACTGTACTTTTCTTTGCCACTCTGAGCATTCCAGTGGGCAGTTGGTCACATAATTGGGATCTTCTGCAGACACTGCATATGATACCACTATACATCCATGGGTATTACTACTTACTGGTTTTGTTCCTGATATGTGAACTACATAAACATAATAAAAAAATAGATTTCATGGATCTGGTATTCTTTGGGAGATGCTTTTTCTAAAATCTACACAGAAACACTCCTACTTCTCTTGTTCCCTCTTCTTTTTCTTTAGAGAACTTACTAAGTATCTTATTGTGCTATAGTTTCATTTATATTTAATTTTTTGATGGATATTGATGGGACTTGCATGATCCATGGGTAGTTAAACATTTTCAGAGACAATTTCTTTGCATAATTGTCTTCATTTGCTAAGTTCCTATTTTTACTTTAAGAGTAACCTGTATTTCACTCATTATTTATGAAAGACTTAAAAGTGAGATTGTAAACTATAAAATGCTAAAAGAAATCAGGGGAAGAAACAGTGTCAACTATGATATTGACCAGGATTAAGATCTTTTTTGTAGTACAGAAAAGCAAAAGGAGACAGATGGGACTACATCAAACTGGGAAAACTTCTACACAGTAAAGGAAATAATCAGTGGAGAGAAGAGATAACCTACAAAAGTAGAAAAATAATTGTGAACTATAACTCAAACAATGGTTTAATAGTCAAAGTAAATAACTCACCAATACAATATCAATAGACAAAAAAAAAAAAGCCCAAAAAACAATGGGAAAAGATATATATGTTAGCTTGAATAATTGTATTGTTGATTTCTGCTTATCTATTGAAAGGAGCAGTGAATACTCAAATTGTTTTTTCTCTCTCCTTTTTGATTTTTCATACTTTTTTGACCAGTCTTACAAGTTTATATCTGGTATTCTGAGCAACAGATGTAAAAAAAAAAAAATGTGCTATATATCAAGCATTGTTGAATTTCTGTCATTTTATTTAGTGATATTCTGTATCATTTCTAATGGGGCTTTTGAAACTATTTTTCTCTTTGAAAAATGAAAAATAAAAAATGGGCAAAAGATATTTCTCAAAAGAAAATATATGAAGGCCAGCCAAATAGCTCAGAAGATTCAAGAGCTTGCTTTAGCAGTGGCAGGGACCAGTTTTGATCTCTGTGGTGCCTTGCTGGCCCACCTCCAGGGCGCTTTGAGCCAGAGATTGAGACGGGGCATGTGGCATGTGCCTGTAATGCCCACACTTGGTAGGCTGAAAATAGGAGAATCACTATGAGTCCATTCTGAGACTTA
The DNA here is from genome assembly GCA_004027165.1 of Ctenomys sociabilis. Classification (NCBI taxonomy): domain Eukaryota; kingdom Metazoa; phylum Chordata; class Mammalia; order Rodentia; family Ctenomyidae; genus Ctenomys; species Ctenomys sociabilis. The sequence continues at coordinate 8,681 of PVKA01008251.1, read as the reverse complement.
TAATGTACTGAGCTCCTGTAGATCCTGTGATATAGATAGATAGATAGATAGATAGATAGATAGATAGATAGATAGATAGATAGATAGATAGATAGATAGATAGAAAGAAAATACATGAATGGCCTAGAGGTATATGAAAAATTGCTCAACACCCTAATAATAAGGAAATGAAAATCAAAACCACAGTGAAACATCACCTCATTCCACTTAAAAGAATGGCTATTATCCAAAGATAAAAATCATGATTCAGATACAAAGAATAGACATCATTCCACTGTTGGTAGGAATGTAAATTAGTATAACCTTTTTTTTTTTTTTTTTTTTTTTTTTTTTTTGAGACAGGGTCTCACTGTGCAGTTCAGGCTGGCCTTAAGCTCACTTTGTAGCTCAGGCTGGTCTCGAACTCACAACAATCCTCCTGCCTCAGCCTCCCTAGTGCTGGGATTACAGGCCTGTGCCACCACGCTTATGGAAAATAGTGAAGCCTCCTCAAAAATCTAGAAGTAAAATTGCCATATAACCACGGATCCCACTATGAGGTACAGAAGAAATGAAATCAGCATATTAAAGAGACAACTACATTTCCATATTTATTTTGGCACTATTCATAGTAGCCAAAATAGGGAATTGACCTAAATCTCTGTCAATGGATGTTATAAAGAAAATGTGATATGTTCAGCCATTGTAAAGAAAGATATCCCGTCATTTTCAGTAACATAGATGAGATGTGGACATTGTGTTAAATGAAATGTTGGACAGAAATATCAGTACTGTATGATCTCACATGTAGAATCTAAAAAAGTTGGTCAGTGTTATAGAAATAAGAAATATGATGGTTGCCAAAGGCTAAAGTGGCTACAGGGAAAACATTTTCCCAAAGGATATGCAATTAGCTAGAAGGCACAAAGTTCAACAGCTCAATTGTGTAGTACTATGGTTGATGATGTATTTTTGAAAAAGGGTATCATTCTACAATGAAAATATACTTCAAAATATGTTGTACCAAATAAAAGCATACAGTGTTTATCTTCTCATTTAAACTTGATTTTTAGATAGTAACCTCAATTTTCAAGGGATGCAGAGGCAGAGGAGACACATTCCATTTGATACTGATTATCCCTAGTAGGAATTGGCATCCACTGTCATGAGTTAAGGAACTAAGCATTTTTATAGTAAAACAGTGTAAATATTACTTCTTTAGAAATATTACAAACAGTAATACACAATTATTTTGCTCTCAGTAAAGTTTGGAGGAAAAACAATATTGATGTATATAAATTTTCAACAGTAATTTGATGTGCTCAAAGTAAGCTGCATCTTAAACAGCCAGAATATCAGTGGTGCAGCAATAAAACATGAAAATTGTCTCTTAAATTTATTTAGTCTACTCTTTAAGGTACTAAATAAATGCAAGCAAGTATTTTTAATCATAATTCCCTATAAGAATATTTATGTAATAGAAAAGCAAAAAAAAAAACTATGCTGGTGGCTAATATGCTGAAATACATAATGAAAAAATTTTCCTTCAGGATTATAGTGAGTTTATTAATTACTTTATAGATTCCTGGGATAACCTATCAGAATAATCCTCCAAATACTTTTTAAGAGCATTATTTATGAGCTGGTCACTGTTCACTTTTGTCCCTTAACCTACAGATAAACCCTTTCTAGTTCCATCCTTTTTATCATTCGTGTAGGATGGCAAGGACAAAAGCCCAGTTAAGTATAAATAATTTTTGTAGACAAAGAACTTCCTAATTTACAAAGTTCCTTGGAGAATTCAGCTAAGACTGGGACAGTCAAATAAAAATTGGGGTAGTAAGGGAAAACTTCTATAAAAAAGTGGCGTGCAGGTGGGGGAGTTAGCCCAATAGAAAAAGTGCTTTCCTGGCAGCACATGGTCCTGAGTTCAATACCTGATGCCTTAAAAAAAAAAAAAAAAAGGTGGCATGTAAGCTGAAATAAATAACTCATTTAATGAAAAAGAAGGTAGAGATGTAAAATGGTATTCTGGGCTGTTAAAAAAAAAGTGGCACCCAAAGGCATTTTAGTACCAACCAGAGAGATAACTTTAAGTTTTCTTTCAAGTATTGGGGTCACACATTGTTCTTCTGAAAGAAGAAAAATTAGTGATGTGTAACAATTTTTCATATATTTATTCATTTCTTTAATTTCATCCTCTTATATCTTGGGTAAAATAAACAGTATAATAGTAAACAGAAAATTAATGGTTATTTCCAATAAAAACTTTCCCTAATGCATTTAAGGATCAAGGAAGCAGTAAGTTTTATATCTATAAAATATTATATGTAAAATTTTTTTAAATTTTGGAAGTAATTTTTTCCTGATTATAGAACTAATGTGTGTTTATTGTAGAAAAATTTGAAAATGCATATAAGTGAGGAAGGAAGTATATTCCTACTACTAAAGAACATAGAGTAATACCTGGAAGTATAGTGTTGTTGTATTCCTATAGTGACATAAGTAGTAGCATTTTTATAAGTTGAGTTGGCATCATATAGTCAGCTTTTTCCAATTAACATTATTATGGTCCTTTCTCAATGCCATTAGATTTCTATACCATGATTTTAATAGCTATCTGTAAGTAATAATTTGGATACTTACTGTGCCCTATGCACATATTTTTTTTTTTTCCCAGAAGAAGCCAAAAAGGTAACAATCTATTTGGTAAGGAAAGAAATTTTAGAACTCAAGATCATTAGTTCTCAGTCCCAGTGTTCAAACCCAGAAAGTGTGACTCTAGTGCTTACACTGTGAACCAGTAAATGCTACAGAGCCTCTCAATATTAGTTTCAAGGTTAACTTCTATTTTAGTCTCCCACATTATTTCTAATATAGTTTTTGGCTAATTAAAATAATAGAATTCTGTTGATTGGCAGGTTAGCCTGTCTAGCTGGGTCCGCTCATCCCAATCCCACTTTGTGTTACTGGCTTCACTTTTATGTGTGTGGTCTCAGCTGGCCTGGCAGGACAGCTGGACTTTTTCTGTGTCTGTGTTGTACCTGACCATCAAAGTCTCCTGTTTGGGTTCTTTACAGGACAGTGGTATTTCACAGTACAAGAGTAGAAGATGCAGGTCCTGTTGAGGTTCAGGCTAAAAGCTCAAATGTTACCAAGGCCTTTGTATTCCATTGATAAAACAAATTACAAGGCCAACTGAAATTCACAGTGAGGATAATAAACCTTACCTGGTGATGAAAAGAGCTCAAAAATATGGTCACCTGCAGTCTGCCACACTTGGCATTTGGTTCTCTGAAGACTTCTGAATGACTACAGTGTGTAAGTTGATGAATTTGTATAGCAAAAATGTCCTGATTACAGATAATTTTCTTGACACCAAGCTGGTTGTTACTTTGACTCCAAGAATTGACCTCACACTTGCAAGCCAGTTTCTGTATATTCAGAGTCTAAAAATTTAGCCTTCCAACATTAATATAACCCCACATTCATAAGTTGTGAACCTTTACACACTTTTACATTGAATGACAACAATGTCTAGGTATGAGGGCAGGAATATGTGGTTAATGAAGATATCCTGATGCTACTCTATTAAACAAATGCAGTAATGCTGGGATAGTTTGGGTACAAAGTGGAGCTTGGCAGAGGTTATCAGACTGAGTCTTCTTGGGTCTTTTACTTAATTTATACAAGTTGCATTTCAACAAATAAATAATACTTGGGATATTAATTCTGCCTCACTTTGTATTCACCATCCTTAGTGAGCCCAAAAGCAGTGCGTTATGTCATGATAAACATTTTTAATAGAATTTACCACTGAAAAGCCAGGAATAGGCTGGACATAGTGGCACACACCTGTACCTACAAAGCTGAAGCAAGAGGACCACCACAAGTTCAAGGCCAGCCCAAATTGCACAGCAAGACCCTGTCTCCAAGAAAGTCAGTAATATTAGTGCTCAAAAGCCAATTTATTATTTTTACTGTTAATTTAGTTTGCATGACGTTATTTGGAGAAATACTGACATTTAATATTATTCACAAAGATTTATAAACAACACCTGTTTACTTATCAATATGATGTCATGTTCTCTAGCATTTCACATTTGTGGTGTTCTGAGTATAATTTTTAAAATACATATTTAGTATTGCATAAACATTGTCAGCAAATCAGACTGAAAAAAGTCCTCTTGTATTAGTTACCATCCTGCTGAAATAGAAGTTTAATTTTTATATTATTGAATGTATTTATTGTAGGGGTTCTTTCATTAATACATATTTCAGTGAAATATATATATGATCTACTTATAAAAATCTGATAGTTTATAAATAGAATTAAAATTAGCCTATTTATTTTCTTAGAAGTCTTATGATACTTTTTTTAGATTGCACATTACAAATAATTTTTAAACATACATGGATAGCTAATTATATATAAAATATTTTTTTAAGTAAAACAACTAACACAGATCAGCAGTCCACAATAGAAGTGGGTTATCCACAGAAGTTGACTTGAGCAATTCACAGCTCAGTGTATTAATATGACTTTACTTTATGTGCCTCCATTTTTATACTTTTCTGCTGGATGGTTAAGACTGAGTTAAAGCAAGACCTATATAACAAGAAATGTAACTTTTGTATCACATAAAGTCAGTCAGGTACCCTCAGGGTTTATCCTGTAACCCTGTACCGCACTTTGTAGATCCCTTGTCAGTGTCAGCCTTGTGGATGAGTCATGGCCATTGCTTGACCAATTTGCTCTCTGTGGAAGCCTGAGAGAAAGTTTTCTCTCTATGCAACTCTCTTTAGGCACATTATACATCATCGATCGCATTCCTCTGTGGCCCCATAATCTGCTTGATCAGAAAATTTGGGACACAACTAAGTTACATGATGTGACAGTACAAATTCTCCTATATCCTGAGTCTTCACTGACCTAGAAAGGCTAGGGCCAGAATGTTGGCTGACTTTGCAGCCTTTGTTTTTCTCCAATTTTTGATCTGCAAACTTAGGCTGTTAACCCTCTAGAAGAGGAGCTTATTATTACCCTGCAACATATGCAGTTCGGTTACCCACACTATTTTTCTAAGTATCAGACATCATAGGCATAACATGGAACATTTATTTTCCATCAGGTATGGAGGTACTAAACTGTAAGTCCATACAGAATATGAAGATGAAAAAAAAACTTTGTAAAAAAAAAATAGGAATGAACACTTACATATATTTACATAGATATTTAGAAATCATCCATATACAGCATAGTAGTATTGTAGCAGAACTGTCTTGTGATATTTTTTTGTCTTATTTTTCATTTACTACCCTTTAAAAAAGGGCAGTATAGTAACAGTTGGAATGTCATGACAAGTAGTAAATATTTAGAAGAGCAGAATGACAGGCATTTGAAGTGTGACCCTTCTATTACACTTTGGTAAATTCAGTGCAGTCCCTTGGTTCACAGGTATCAGCATATATACTCAGTTGGGGTGAGAATCCTACCACTTAACTGCTAGCTTCAAAAATCTCCTGATGTTTCTCAGGATCATTGTGTTACCCATGAATGGTCTTGCCCCTATCATGTTTCTCAGCATTTCTCCTTGCCCTCTCCTCATTGTCCAGTCCTTAAGTTCTCACTTTCCTTTTAATTGTGTTATACATTTCTATTTGCAATTCTTCTTTTCAGTTATACTACGGAGACTATACAATATTTGCACATGTGGGTCTGGTTTATTTTGCTTATGGGTATATCTTCAAGTAGCATCCACTTAAATATGAAGACTTCAAGTTTATCATTCTTTACAGCTGAATAATACTCCATTGTATAAAAATCCCACATCTTTTTCAACCATTTCTCATGTGATGAGCATCTTGGTGGTTTCCAAGATTTGGCTATCACAAATTGTGCTGCTATAAACATAGATCCACATGTATCCCTATGATATGATGTTTTCGGTTCCTCCAGGAAAATTCCCAGTAGGGGTATAGCTGGCTTGAATGGGATTTCCAGTCCTGTATTTTTAAGGAGACTCCACACTGAATTCCATAATGGTTGCACCACTATACATTCCCACCAGCAGCGGAGAAGGGCTCCCTTTTCCCCACAACATCTCCAACATTTGTTGTTAGTTGATTTTTTTTATGATAACGATTCTTTGTGTGGTGAGATGGTATCTCAGTGCTGTTTTAATTTGCATTTCATGGATGACTAGTGATGTATAACAATTTTTCATATATTTATTCATTTCTTTAATTTCATCCTCTGAGAAGTGTGTGTTCATCTCAGATGCCCCTTCCTGGATTGAGTCTTTAAATTTAGGGGCCCTGATATATTTTAGTTCTTTATAAATTCTAGAGAGCAGGCCTTTGTCTGAGTACTTATGAGTTAGGATTTTTTCAAAATTTGTGGGGTAATTTCTTTTGACATGCAAAAACTTCTCAGTAAGAGGTGGTCCCAGTTGTTAATTCTTTCAAGTGTTTCTTGTGTGAATACATGTTTGTTCATGAACTCTTTACGTACCCCTATGTCTTCAAGAGTTCCTCCTACTTTCTCTTCCAGGAGATTGACTGTTTCTGTTTCTTTTTTTCTTTCTTTTTTTATTTTTTTTAATTTTTTTTTCATTTTATTGAAGTACAAATATGAATCAGATGGTTTTAAGACACCTTAACAAGACAGATTCGATAAATTAATACATTGCAAACTGTTTTCATACTGTTTTAGTATCATACAAGGCACATACATGATATTATACTTACAGACATTATTATAGCAGATATCTCTGATCAGTAAATTAAGAGTGTAGTTGTTTACTTATCTTATTTTTTATACCTGAATTATATCAAAAATTCAATAATTATTTTCCTAGTGGATGACCATAGTACTAGAAGCCAACATAATATCCTGTCCAGCCACCATTAGTGCAAATCTTGCCTCTCATAGGATTATGTAAAAGCACAGGGTTATCTATCCCAACTGTACTGTCTATACACACACATCATGATTTTTCTTTCTATACCCCTTCCTTTGTCTACACCTGTCGAAGGTGGGCACTCCATTGTCACTCAACTAACTTAGGTGCTTGAACTTGACAGCACAATCCAACACAGTCCAGCATTCCATGACAATAGTAAGTTACTCAAAGAAGTTGTTGACCGTAGCCATTTACAGCTCAGCTTAATATTATGGCCCTGCAATGTGTACTTCATTTTTATACTTTTCTGCTGGATGGTTAAGACCTAGATAGAGCAAGACTTATATACCAACACATGTACTTTATGTTTCTTATGAGGTCAGTGAAGTCCCCTCAGGGTTTATCTTGTAGTCCTGTGCCTTATTCTGTAGATCCTTTGTCTGTGTCATCCATGTGGATGAGTCATGGCCAATGCTTGACCAGTTTGCTCTCAGAGAGAGCCTCAGAGAAATTTGGAGCTCAATTGACTTTCATGATGTTGCAGTACAGGCTCTCCTATGTCCTGAGTCCTCGCTGACCTTGAAAGGCTAGGGCCAAAATGTTGGCTGGCCTTGTGGCTCTTCTATTTCGCCAACTCTGATTTGTGAACTTGGGTTGTTAACCATCCAGAAGAAAAGCTGATTAGTATCCTGCAGCATATGACATTCACTTTGCCTTATCTGACTCAATTGATTTTAGTTGTTATTGTATGTATCCTTTTGTATTTCTGCTTTTTGCTTGTTATACTATGGAGACTATATGATCATGTGTGTCTTGTTCATTTCACTTCTGAGTATATGTTCAAGTGGCATCCACTTCAGTATAAATGCTTCAAACTTATCATTCTTAATAGCTGAGTAATACTCCATTATATAGAAATACCACATCGTTTTCAACCATTCCTCATGTGATGGACATCTTGGTTGTTTCCAAGATTTTGCTATAACACATTGCACTGCTATAAACATAGGTACATATATATCACTATGATACAATGTTTTCAGTTCCTTTGGGAAAATTCCCAGTAAGGGGAATAGCCGGCTTGAATGGGATTTCTAGTCGTACTGTTTTGAGGAGTCTCCACACTGACCTCCACAATGGTTGTACCAGTCTACATTCCCACCAGCAGTGGAGAAGTGTTCCTTCCCTTTTCCCCACAACCTCGCCAACATTTGTTGTTACTTAATTTCCTTATGATAGCCATTCTTTCTGGAGTGAGATGGTATCTCAGTGTTGTTTTTATTTGCATTTCACAGATGACTAGCGATGTGGAGCATTTTTTCATATATTTATTCGCTTCTTTAATTTCGTCCTCTGAGAAATGTGTTTTCATCTCAGATGCCCATTTCCGAATTGGGTCTTTAAATTTGAGGGCTCTGTTATGTCTTAGTTCTTTATATATTCTAGACGGTAGACCTCTGTCTGATTTCTTATTAGTTAGGATTTTTTTCAAAATTTGTGGGTTGTCTTTTCACTCTGTTGACAATTTCTTTTGATATGCAGAAGCTTCTTAAGTAGAGTTGATCCCAGTTGTTGACTCTTTCAAGTGCTTCCCGTCGGAATATATGTTTGTTCATGAACTCTTTACCTACCCCTATGTCTTCAAGAGTTCCTCCTACTTTCTCTTCCAGGAGATTGAGTGTTTCTGTTTTAATGTTTAGATCTTTAATCCATTTTGACTTTAACTTAGTGCATGGTGATAGAGCTGGGTCAAGTTTTAGTTTTTGGCATGTAGAAAGCCATGTTTTCCAGCACCAT
>PVKA01008250.1:38355-65778 GCA_004027165.1 Ctenomys sociabilis | reverse complement strand
TCTAAACTAAAGAATAAAATGCTGAAACATATGGATGAAACCCAATTTGAAAACAAACACTAAAGTAAAAGATTTAATAACAGCTTTTAAAGAAGACACTGATAAAAAAGATAGAGGAGATTAGAAAAATGACAGGTTCCTTGAATGAGCAATACGGGAAAGAAATAGCATGAAGCAGAGTCAGATATAGAGGAACTTGAACTTTCAATAATGAGCTTGCAAAACTGTTTGAGTGAAAGTGATGATAGAAGTTCAGATCTTGAAGACATTGTAACAGCTAGTGACAAGGCAAGAAAAGATCTCTTTAAAACAACTAGGATGCAGAGAAAATAATTCATCACCTGCAGGACGATCCAAAGATTAACAACATGAGATTAATTGGCATATGAGAAAGAAGTCAATACAAGTGAGATAAAAAGAATATGGGCAGAAGTAATAGCAGAACACTTCCAAAATAAGAGGAAATATTCTGACATTCAGGTAACTGAAGCATACAGACATCTGTTCCACCAAAAATATGCGTATGTACATTTAGGGGTCAGGGAGATGGCTCCTTGGAATAAGTGCTTCCTTGGGAAACAAAAGGGCCTGATTTCAATCCCTGGTTCAGCACAAAAAATGCAAAATGCCAAATAAGTTTAATGCAATTAAAAACACACCAAGACATAATGTTCAAGATCCTGGAATCCGGGATAATAATAATATACTGAAAGCCACTATGGAAAACAAGCAGATCACATTCAAAGGAAAACCCATTAGAATTATAACAAACTTCTCTTCAGAAATCATGAAGGAAAGAAGCGTATGGAGCAGAATACTTCAAGTCCTCTATGAAAACATTCCAGTACAGACTATACCCTACAAAAGTCCCTTTCAGACTTTATGGACAGGTGAAGAACATCCCTGACAGGGAACAACTAAATAATTTCATGATGAGAAAGCTAGCCCTACGCAGACTACTAAAAGATGTTCTGGAGAGGGACCAAAATGATCAGCACACCAAGAACGAGAAGAGAAGGAGCCCACTAAATAGAGCAAAGAATTAAACAAAGGACAAAAAGCAGTAAACAACACCAGATAAATATCATGTCAACCCATCTGAATTATAACCATCAATGTAAATGGACTCAAGTCATCAATTAAGAGAAACGAATTGGCACAGTGGATTAGGACACAAAATCCAACAATATGCTGTATACAAGAAACACACTTAACCCATAAAGAAATTCATAGGCTTAAAGCCAAAGGAAGTAAAACAATACTACATGCCCAAGCACCTCAGAAAAAAACCAGGGGTAATAACCTGTTCTCAGAAAGTTTCAACTTCAAACCAAGAATGACCAAACGAAATAAAGTAGTCTACTATATAATGGTTAGGGGATAAATTTAAGAGGAGGTGGTAATAGTCATAAATATGTATGCAGCAAACACAGGAGCACCAAACTATATAAGACAAATCTTAATGGACATGAAAAATTTAATATCCAATACCATAGTCTTAACAGGAGACCTTAACACTCCCTTATCCCGAAAAGATAGGTGCATCAGACAAAAAAAATTAGCAAAGAAGTAGCAGAACTGAACCACAGCTTGGAGCAAAAAGACTTATTGCACACATCCAAAGTGTTCCACCAATGATAGCTGAATATATATATTTTTTCAGCTGGACCTGGGTCATTTTCTAAAATGGACCACATACTTGTCCATAGTTATGCTTAAGGATATGCAATAAAACAGAAATTATCCTTTCCATATTATCTGACCACAGTACAATGAAACTGGAAATAAACAACAAAGGCAACTAGAAAAAAAACCTAAATACATGGAAATTAAACAACACTCTACTCAAGAATCAATAGCTCAAACATAAAATTAAAAAGGAAATTCAACAATATCTACAATTCAGTGAAAATTCAACCACAACTTATCAGAATTCATGGAATGCAAGAAAGAAGTTCTCAGTGAGAAATTTATAGCTGTGAACTAACACATTAGGAAAACAGAACAGGAACAAATAAACTCTGTATTGGTGCTCCTCTAACATCTACAAAACGAAGAGTAAACCAAACGTAGAGCACAAAGATAGGAAGAAATTATAAAGATTAGAGCAGAAATTAATTCAATTAACCCTAAAAATTGGTTCAAAGAATTAACAATTCAAGAAGCTATTTCTTTGAAAGGTTAAAGGAAATCATTATCCCCTAGCTAATCTCATGAAAATGAGGAAAGAAAAAATTGAAACACCAGCAATAAGGAATGAAAATAGTATAATCAACACAGACCCAGTGGAAATCCAGAAGATTATCAATATCTACTTTCAGAAAGTTTACTGCTACAAAATAGAAGACACAGGCGAAATGGACAGATACCTAGAAAGGTAACATTTTACCAAAACTGAATTAAGAAGATATCACAATTAATGGCAAAAGAAATATGAATAGTAAATTAAAAAAATCAACCAATAAAGAAGTCAGGCTCCTGATAAATTAACACCTGAATTCTATAAGAAATTTACATAAGATATAATCCTTATACTCCTCAGATTCTTTAAAGAAATTTAAATGAAAGCAGTCTACACAAAATTATCCCTGGAGGCAAGAACTGTGCTGCTTCCAAAACCAGGGAAAGACACAAGTAATAAAGAGAACTACAGGAAAATCTCACTCATGAACATAAATGGAAAAATCCTCAATAAAACGTTAGCAAAATGGAATACAGAAAATCATCAAGAAATTCATACAGAATGGTATAATTCAAGGTATAATTCATCTCAGGGATGCAGTTATAGTTCAGTATTCACAAATCTATAAATGTAATACACTATATCAATAGAGCGAAAACAAATCCACATGATCATTTCATTTGATGCAGAATAGGCTTTGGACAAAGTCCAACACTCATTCATGTTCAAAGTCCTACAGAAAATTGGAATAGATGACCTCTACTTCAATCTGATAAAAGCCATGTGAGACAATCCAATGGCTAACAATTCTAAATGGGGGAAAAGTGCAATATTTTACTCTCAGATCTGGTACAAGACAAGGGTGTCCTCTGTCACACTCCTATTCAATATAGTTCTGGAAACATTAGCTAGAGTGATTAGACAAGACAGAGAAATAAAAGCAATAAGAATAGATAAAGAAGAAGTTAATCTATCATTATTTTGAGATGACGTGATACTTTACATGGAAGACCCAAAAGCTCCACCAAGAGGCTGCTGGAATTAATACTCAAATTCAGTAGCAGAGCAGGATACAAAGTCAATACTCAAAATTCAATAGCATTCCTCTACACAGATAACAAACACACTGAGAAGGAAATTATAGAAACAATATCCTTTTCAGTAGTACTGAGGAGTATTCAATACCTTGGAACTAATGTAGCTAAAGAAGTCAAAATGTTTACAAAGAAAATTACAGTACTCTGTATAAAGATCTTAGAGTATTTCAGAAAATGAAAAGCTATTCCTATTTCCTGGATAGAAAGAATCAAATTGGTGAAGGTGGCCATATTTCCTAATTTTCTATACCAATTTAATGTAATGCCTATCAAACTGCCATTAAAATATATAACAGAGCTAGCAAAATCATTCCTAAAATTTATTTGAACCAGAAAAGACCTAGTATAGCAAAGAAATCCTGGGAATCAAAGACAAGGAGGGAGGCCCTACAATTCCTAGCTTGAAACTATACTACAAGGTTACTGTGATAAAATCAGCATGCTACTGGCAAAGAAATAGACCAGAGAATCAATGGAGTCGACTAGAAGATGAAGAAGCTACTACGAACACACTCAGCCACCTTATCATTGACAAAGGGCCAAACACGCTCACTGGAAGAAAAATAGCCTTTTTAACAAACGGTGCTGTAAAAACTCGCTCTCTGTGTCTGAAAACTAAAGCTTGACCCACATGTATCACCTTGAAGAAAGCTAAAGTAAAAATGGGTAAAACATTTAAACACTAGAACAGAAATGCTCAATCTCCTGAAAGAGAAGGTAGGAGGAATTCCTCAAATATAGGGGTAGGGGAGATGTTCATGAACAAAAATAAAACCACACAGGTAACACTTGAAAGAATTAATAACTGAGAAAACCTCTTATTAAGAAGTTTTTGCACATCAAAAAAAAAAATCCAAGAAAGTGAAAAACAACCCACAAATTTGGAGAAATTCTTGACTACTAATCACTGAGAGAAAGGTCTGCTCTCTTAAATTTATAAAGACCTAAAAAAATTAGGGTCCCTAAATTTGAAGACCCAATACACAAATGGGCATCTTCTCAGAGGACGAAATTGAAGAAGAGAATAAATATATGGAAAACAAGTCCACATCACTAGCCATCCATGAAATGCAAATTAAAATAACCCGGAGACACAATCTTACCCCAGGAAGAATTGCTATCATAAAGAAATTATCCAACAACAAATGTTGGGAAAAAAGAAACTGTTCTCCACTACTGGTGGGAATGTAGAGTTGTGTAACTATTATGGAAATCAGTGTGGACACTCCTTTAAAGTACTAGGACAGGAAAGCCCATTCAAATCAGCTCTTCTCACTTCTGGGAATTTTCTCAGAGGACCTGAAAACATCATATCATATTGATATTTGTGCACCTATGTTTATAGGAGCACAATTTATGATAGCCAGATTTGGAAACAACCAAGATGCCCGTCACTTCAAGAATGGATGAAAAAGATGTAGTCTTTTTATACAATGGAGTATTACTCAGCTATAAAGACTGATAAACTTAAAGCCTTCATCTTTAGGCATATGCCACTTGAATGTATACTCTTAAGTGCAATACTCCAAACCCACATGTGTAAATATCATATAATATCCCTAGTTTAACAATGCAAAAGAAGAAATACATATAGAAAGGTATAATACAATTAAAAGGAAAGTGAGAACGTGAGGATTGGACAATGAAGAGTGAGCAAGAATAAAAGCTAGAAAACATGAGAGGGGCAAAGCTATGCATTTATGTATATAAGATGGGTAAGGCAATGATCCTGAGAATCTTCAGAAGCTTTTTGAAGTTACCAGTTAATTGGAAGGATTCTCACCCTGATAGCTGTGAATTAAGCAACTGCACTGAAGATGGCAATGTGTAATAGTAGGTTCATGCTTGGAGTGCCTGTCATTCAGGTCCTCTGAATACACTCTGCTTGTCATGATACACCAGTTGCTGCCATATTGTATTTCTGGTAGGTAATTGTTTAAAACGAAATGGGGTGAAAAATGAAGGCAGGAGACAGGAAAAGGGGTGTTGGGGCACTGTCCTGCCACAATGCTATATATGGTTAGATTTCTAAACTTCCATGTAAAAATATGTAATTGTTTACTCTTACTTTTTTAAATGTATTTTAATTTTTTTCATCATATTCTTAGGAACTTAAAATTTACTGTATGAATACTTGGTGAAAAATACCTGTTTCATGTTATCCCTAAGATGTTTGATATTCAGACAGATAGTGGGGATAATTTAACAGATTAAGGGTGTAGGCTAATAACAATAAACTTCTCTTCCGGAGGGTTAACAACCTATGTTTGCAGACCAAAAATTAGAAAAAGTAGGACTGCAAGGACAATCAACATTTTGTCCCTAGCCTTTCAAGGTCAGTGAAGACTCAAGACACACATGAACCTATACTATAACATCATGTAACTCAGTTGTGTCCCATATTTTCTGATCAAGGAGATTTAGGGCCACATATGAATGTGATCGACTATGTAGAGTGTGCCTAAGGAGAGTCATTTGGGGAGAAAATATTCTCTCAGGCTTTTCCAGAGAGCAAATTGGCCAAGCAAATGTCAGGACTCATCCACATGGCTGACACTGACAAAGGGTCTACAAACTGTGGCACAGGGTTTCAGGATAGACCCTGTGGGGATTTTACTGACCTTATCAGATACAAATGCTGCATTTCTTGTTATATAGGTCCTGCTTTATCTTGATTTTAACCATTAAACAGAAATGTACAAAAATGAGCTACAAAAAGTAAAGCCACATTAATATGCTGAGCTGTCACAGGCTCAATTCAACAACTTCTGACATTGCCAGTCCTACAGAAAACCCACTAATACTGTGGACTACTGAACTATTTTGCTGAATTCACACACCTATAATATTTAATTGACAAAACTAAACAAAATAGGGGATACAAATGAACAACCATTTTGTACCTGTATATTGAAAATAGGATAGATTTACAATTGCATTCTCTTAATGAATAGAAAGATTTGTTCTAATAGTGTTTGTAAACAGCGTATCTTGTCTGCATCTTGTACAATGAATAACCATTAAGATGAGAACGTGCAGTATATTAATTATTGAAACTGTCATACTAATTTTATTTGAATCTGTCTCATTGGTATTTTTCTCAATTAAATTATGGGAAATAATTAAAAAAGGAAAATACTTCATACTTTTTTTCTTTTGAATAAGTTTCTATTTCTAAATACCATGATCTTATTCAAGGATTTGTATTTATTTCACGTGCTTTTCTGAGTTTCTTTTTCATATAATATGTTGAAGAAAATAAGCATTCATCACATGCTTATCAGATTAATAGGTTTATTCTGACATTTGTTATATATTTTTAAAAGAAGACATTATTGCAACATTTAACACACATTAATTGTATAACAAATTAGAAAGAAAATATGTTGTCCTAATTAAATCCCAGATAGAAGATATTGCATCAATGGAAATCAGTCTTTGTTGCTATGTTGTGTGTTTCTCTTTTTCTCATTTTCATTTCTAAAAACCTCACCTTAAATGTTTGAATGTGGGTAGAGATCTTTTTATTTCCATTCACCTTTATAGGCAAGTGATTGCAAGATAAAAGGAATCATCTGAGTGATTAATTGTATTTTCCGATTTTGGTTAAATTGAGTTTAACGTTTAGTTTTAAAATTGCAATTACTCTGTTGAATGTAATTGGTGATAGTGAGTATTCTTGTCTTATTTCTGATTTTATGGATGAGACTTTTCAGTCCTTCCCCATTTTAATATCATTGTGGCCATTGATCTGTCATGAATGACATTTGTCATGTTCTGGTAAAGATATCATCTACATATCATTTTGTGTATATTTTCAAAGACCTGTCAGTTCTATTTATGCACTTTCTTCTATTGATTTTAAATCTCAACTTGATTAATTTTCATTCTGAAATTATGACTTGCACCTTAATTTCTATAGGGTTTTCATCATAAATGGAAGTTAGTTATTGGCAGAGGCTGTCTGCCCCTATTGAGATGATCATGTCTTGTTTTTTAATTTCTATTTACATGGTGTATTACCTTTATTGATTTGAGTATGTTATATCCTCTTGCAGCCTTGGGATGAAACCTACTTGCTCATGATCTATGATCCTTTCGATGAGGTGATGCACTCAATTTGTCAATATTTTAGTGAGAATTTTTGCATGTATGTTCACTAAGGTGATTAGCCTGTATTTTTCCTTTGTAGATGGGTCTTTGGTTCTAGTATTAGAATGATCCTGCCTTGCACAAGTGAATTTGCAAGCACTCTTTGCCTTCCAATTTCATTGGAGAATTTAAAAAGCATTGGAGATTCCTTAAAGGTTTAGTAGAATTCATAATTTAATCAATCATGTCCTGTTTTGTTTTGAGGGGTTTACAATGGTAGATGTTTTATTACTGTGTTAATTTCACTATGTGCTACAGATTATTCAAATTTTTGAATGGCCTTGATTTAGTTTTGGTAATTTATATGAGTATATGCATATATCCATTTATATGATTTTCCAGTGATGGGAAATACAAGTTTTAACAGTAATTACTATGTTCTAGATTCCAATAGTGTCGATTACAATTTTAAGTTTTTCATTTCTCATTCCAATGTTGTGAGTCTTCCCTCTTGGTAAACTTGACAAACGGTTTGTTTATTTTGTTTATATTTTCAAAGAGCTATCACTTCTATTTATGCATTTTCTTCTATTGATTTTAAATCTCAATTTAATTAATTTTCATTGTGAAATTATGACTTGCCCCTTAATTTCATATAGACTTGTTGCTATTTCTCAAGTACCTGAAGCTTTCTGATTAAGTTATGTATTTGACTTAACTCTGCTCTTCTAGTATGAGCATTGGTTACAATAAACTTTTTTTTTAGGACTGTGTGCAATGTGTCTAAGAGGTTCTAGTGTGCTATACTGGCATTGTTGTTTAGTACTAGAAGTTGTTTCATTTTTATTTGATTTCCATTATGATTAATCATGCAAGAGAAAGCAAGAAAAATATATATAGAAAAGAAAGAAGTAGATATTTAATTATCTACAGGTGGGGCAGGGGAGATAGCTCAGAGGAATAAGTTCTTTCCTGGCAAGCACAAGGACCTGACTTCAAACCCAGGTTCCACCAAAAAGAATCTACATGTGATGTGATACTCTATAGTGTATGCCTAAATAACTATCAAAATACTCTTACAATAACCAATTTCAGCAATGTGGAATGACACCAAATTAATACATAGAAATCACCAACATTTGTGCTTACTCATAATGCACTTAATGAAAACAAAATGAGGAATATATTATTCCCAATGAGATCAGAATTATTAAATACTGTAACAAAGAATTATTGTACAAAGGAAGTAAAGGAGCTGTATGATATAAATTACGGAACTCTGTAAGAGAAATTTGAAAAGGACATTTGAAAATGAAAGACTTCCACTGCCATTGTGTAGGCAGAAGTAATATTGTCAGAATAGCCCAACTATCAGGACTAATATATAGATTCCATTAAATTCCAATCAAAATTCCAACATCATTTTTCATAGAACTGAACAAAATAATCTTAAAGTGCATATAGAACAAGTAAAGACCTATGGTATTAACACAAAAAAGGATATGTTGGGCATTTGATTGGAATACAGGATACAGAGAAATCTCAGGAAATATTTATCTATATGATCTTCAATAAAGAACCCAAGATATATATACATAATAGATAAAAGATAGGCTATTTAAAAATGGTTTGGGATATATATATATATATATATATATATATATATATATATATATATAATTGAATTTGACCCATCTCTCTTACCAGGTGCTAAAGTAAAACTAAAATGAATCAAAGATCTAAAAATTAAAATGAGAAAATAAATCTACTGAGGGCTATTGAGATAGTGCAGCAGAGTAAGCACCTGTTTGGCAAGTGCAGGGAATGGGGTTGGATCCCCAGTCCTGCATGCTGAACTAGCCCTGCGTCCAAGGCCCACTGAGCTGGCACTGAGTTCAGGCATAGTGGCAAGCATCTGTATTCCCAGGACAGGTAAGGCTGAAACAGGAGGATCTCTATGATTTTGACCTGTGTAGTGAGACCCTGTACCAAATACGTAAAGTGAAAAAAGGTAATAAAGGAAAGTGAATCTACTGGAAAATTAACTAATGGAAAATCCTTGAATTGTTCCCTTATAAGCAAGGACTTTATGAGCAGAACTTCAATTGCATGAGAAATAGCATCAAGAATCAACAAATTGGACTATATAAAATTTAAACCCTTCTTCATAGAAAACAATAAAAATGTAGAGTTAAATATCAAACTACATAAAGGGAAAAAAATTACCAGCTCTTCTGCAAATGAAGGATAATATATTGAATATTTCCAGAAGCACAAAAATTCAGATCACATACACACAGATCATAAGAATATGGAAAAGGTGAAATGAATAGACACTTCTCAAAAGAAGAAAAGCAAATGGTTATAAACATGTGAAAAGATGTTTAAAGTCCATGGCCATCAGAGACTTGTAACTTTTTTTGTTTTGGTTTGGTTTTTAAGAACCTGGCATTGAACTCAGGCCCTTGCACTTGGTAGGATCATGCTTACTCCACTGAGCCATCTCGCCTCCAAGACATGTAACTGATTAGAATATTAAGATTACAGCCTACGTGAGGAAAAATGGTAATTATCAAGAAATCCAATAGTATCAAATACTGCCATGACAAGGCATGAGGTGAAAAAAGTTCCATGCTATGTTGCTGCTTGAAATGAAAACTAGTACAGCCATTTGGAAATGAGTGTGGAAATTTCTCAAAGAACTAAAATTGGACATTCCACTTGACCCAGATATTCTCCTTCCATTTGTCTTCCCAAGGGAGGTAACATCATTTTGGTACAGTAATAAATATATAAAAATGTTCAAAACAAACCAATTTATAACAAGTAAATACTAGAAGCAGCCTGTATGTTCATCAACAAAAGAAAATGTGGTTCCTCATCATAGTCAAGTACTACTTGGCTGTAACCAGAATAAATTGAAGACACCTATAAAATATATCCACCCAGAAAATATAACATTAAGGGAATACACCAGATGCACAAGCTTAAAATATTCTGTGCTATCTCTCCTTTAAGTTAGGCAAATTTGAAATAAAGTGCAAAATAAAGATTTGTAGAAAGAAAGAGGGAGATATTTTTTTTTTGCAAGTGAGAAAAGATCCATCAGACCAAATCCAAGGTTAATGGAACTGGAAGCAAGCTAAAATGATGTTTTGTTTTTTTTTTTCTACGTGTACCAAATACCAACAAGGAGTGTAAGAGTTACATGTAATAAACACAAACCAAAAGTAGAAATAATAATAAATTGGAGAAAGCAGATTTAGAATTGCAATCAGGAAAGTGGATAAGGGAAAAGGGTAATTAATAAGAATCAAGATATAGTAGAAAAATATGCCTATTCTATAAGTTCAGTACAAACTTCATATACTGCAGGCATGTACCAAAATATTACTAAAAATTAAAAACTTGAACTTCAATGTGATAAAATAAGCATGTTCTCCTCTCTTTGTAGAACATAAACAACCTGAGAAATAATATGTAAGAATTAGAATAATTATCACATCACTATCGATCACTGAAAAATTAATTGCCAGCATTGTTCTACCTTGTGTTTGGTCAAACTTCAACTTGCAAAATAAATGTGGTCTAATTGAAAAGAAGGGTGAGCAGTCAATTCCAGAAAAATATTTTCTCCAGGACAAAGAATCTAGAATCTTGAAAACCATAGCTTATAGCCAAATAAAGTGAGAGAAGTTTCCTGAGAACCAGAAGCGAACCAAAAAAGGAGAATAAACATATACAGTCATATAGAAGAAACAGAATGCATTGTAGAGAAGAGAAAGGTTCTTCTTTTAACTATGCACACCTAAGAGTTGTTGGGCAGCTGCCCTCTGTGAGACAAAATGGGATTAAAAAATATTCACATAAAGAACTGCATTGGTACTGAGAGAATCAGTGAGCATTGTTGGAACCTGTAAGGAAAACATGAGGCACAACTTCCACAGGCCCTTTCCATAGTCAACAGCCACTGAATGATTGCAGGCCAGTGTCCAATGGTATAATTGTGGAATGAGAGCTGGCAAAGAATCACCATTGTGGGGAAGGACACTATTTGAGCCTGGGTAACAGACCAGCTCCTTGTCTCCAAGACACATTCCATAATATCAAATTGTCATATTTGATAAGGAAAGAACAGCCACAGGAGACAGCCAGTGGTCAGAAAGTAAGCAGAAGGAAGTCTCTTTACAGGGCTGGAGCTGGTAAGCACAGAACCAGCTCTTTCAGTAAAAGATCAGATCCACTCTGAGTTATAAAGGAATGGGGATCATATTGGTGCCCTGTTCCCATTCTTCAAACATGCCTATATCCAGCATGTTTCCGTGGATTTTCAGGGTGAACAGTTTCAGATTTATTCCTTAATCTTAGGTCATGGAAAAGCTATGCATTCATTCCAGCAAAAAATGTTTTTCTCACTTAGTGGGTTTTTTTCTTTACTTTATTGATAATTTCATTTGCTTTGCAAATTTTTTTTTAAATGTGTGGTGCGATTTGCTGATTCTTTAATATTTTCCCTGTGGTCTTGGTTTTGTTCGTGAAGACTTTGCCTACACTTACTGTGGCAAGTGTTTTCTCTATTCTATCTTTGAGAAGTTTCTAAGACAAGGGTCTAATATCTAGAAGAAATAAAGGACACCATAATCAAACCTGCCAAAATGAAAGAACCAACGCACTTATGCAGGCACAGGGACTGGGGTTCTATTCCCTGGAGTTTAGTGGTGGCCTTGCCCTCGGACGTACTGAGCTGGCAATCGAGACAGGGCGTGTTGGCATACACCTGTGATTCCAGCATTTGGGAAGCTGAAAACAGGGGAATGACTATGAGTTTGATCTATGTAGTGAGACTCTTTAAGCCCTATACTAAATACATAAAAAGAATCAACACATAAATATGTGCACCTGAAATGAGTAGATACTTCTCAGATGAACAATGTAATACAGCAAATAACCATATAAAAATGTTCAACATCACTGATCATTCAAGAGATGCTAATTCAAAAACTAAAGTTCCATCTCACTCTAGAATGAGTAGCAATTATCAAGCAATCAACCAATAACAAGTAGCCCTGGGACAATAGATTAAAAAGAAATCCATCTGAATTGTTGATAGGAGTGTCTACTGGTGCAATCAATGTGGAAATCGGTGTGAAAATTACTCAAAAAGTAAGTATAGAGAACTACTTGACTCAGCCTTTCTACTTCTTGGTATGTTCCTGAAAGAGATAAAAGCATGATGCCACATCAGTGTGTGCATGCCCATGTTTATGGTAGAACAATGTGTACCAGCAGAGTCTTGAAAACTGTCCAAATGTTCATCAAATAATAAACAGATAAAGAATAGATTTTTTTCATACCATGATGTACTACACTACCAAAAAGTATAAATTTGAGACATTATAGATAAATCCTTGGGACCACACACTTTAGTAAAATAAATCAGATACCCATGTGCAAATATTTCATAGTTTTACTGATGTGAAAAAAGTGAAAATGTGAATAAGGATCAAGATATATAATAAGTATTGTAGAATGGAAAAAATTTCTCAATTTGAAAAGGGAAATAAAGATAGCGATGAGAAAGGAAGGGAGATGAAAAAAGGCAAAAGAGGAAGAAACAGAAACAAAGATTTTATAAATAAGGAGAAGGATTGAAAGGAGGACAAGGGAATGGAAAATAAAAGAGGAATAAATATAAGTTATGTGATAGGTCCACATTCAAAATTTCCCAGTTATCCTTCCCCCAAACACTCTCCCTCTTGGTTTTCCAAAAACCCTGCCCCCAAACTATCTCGTACTGAGCCCCATGCAGAATTAAACCCAAAACTGCAGAACAATTAAACCGGATTTTGACATGAGCAAGCAACCACAGAAACTCTCCTTTGCTAAAATTAAAGGTCTCCCACAGACCAATAACCTCCCACAAGATGAGCTCTCCCTCACCTGTTCCAGCCCACAAACATCCCACATCCAAAAAAAAGCTTAAAGCCCTGTTCTTTGCCTTGTTCACTGCTGTCTTGGTCTTCTAGAGAGCCAGCCTGCTTGCTGTCCCCAGTAAATCTTCTCGTGTCAAAATGTCTGGTCTTGTGCATTGTGAGTTTGTACCTAACATTATTTACAATGAAAGTGATCATTATGTATATTTAAATATTTCCAATAAGAGGTTGTGGAGAAAAGGGAACAATTCTCCACTGCTGGTGGAAATGTAGACTGGTACAACCATTGTGGAGGTCAGTGTGGAGACTCCTCAAAAGAGTAGAACTAGAAATCCCATTCAAGCCGGCTATTCCCCTACTGGGAATTTTCCCAAAGGATCTGGATACATTGTATCATAGTGATATATGTGTACTCATGTTTATAGCAGTGCAATGTGTGATAGCAAAATCTTGGAAACAACCAAGATGTCCATCACATGAGGAATGGTTGAAAAAGATATGGTATTTCTATGTAATGGAGTATTACTCAGCTGTTAAAAATGATAAGTTTGAAGCATTTATACTAAAGTGGATGGCACTTGAACATATACTCATAAGTGAAATAAAACAGACACACATGTGTAAATATCATATAGTCTCCCTAGTATAACAAGCGAAAAGCAGAAATACAAAAGGAAACTGTATAACAACAACTAAAATCAACTGAGTCCGATAAGGCAAAGTGAATGGCATATGCTGCAGGATACTTATCAGCTTTTCTTCTTGATGGTTAACAACCTAAGATCACAAATCAGAGTTGGAGAAATAGAAGAGCCACAAGGCCAGCCAACATTTTGGCCCTAACCTTTCAAGGTCAGCGAAGACTCCAGACTTAGGAGAACCTGTACTGCAACATCATGAAACTCAGGTGAGCTCCAAATTTTGTGAACAAGGAGATTATGGAGCCACAGAGGAAAGAGGTTGAAGTTCCATAGTGTGCCTGGGGAGAGTTACATGGAGAGACAATTTTCTCTCAGGCTGTCAGGGAGAGCAAACTGGTCAAGCATTGGCCGTGACTCATCCACATGGATGACACAGACAAAGGATCTACAGAATAAGGTAGAGGACTAGAAGATAAACCTTGAGGGGACTTCACTGACCAGATAAGAAACATAAAGTACATGTGTTGGCATATAAGTCTTCCTCTATCTATGTCTTAACCATCCAGGAAAAAAGTATAAAAATGAAGTATATATCCCGGGGCCACAATATTAAGCTGAACTGTAAATGGCTATGGTCGACAACTTCTTTGAATAACTCATTGATGTTGTGGATTGCTGGACTGTGTTGGATTGTGTTGTCGATTTCAAGGACCTAAGTTAGTTGAACGACAATGGAGTGCCCACCTTTGACAGGTGTAGACAAAGGAAGGGGTATAGAATTAAAAAATCATGATGTGTGTGTATAGACAGTACAGTTGGGACAGATAACGCTGAGCTTCTACATAATCCGATTAGAGGCATGATTTGCACTAACAGTGATTGGACAGGATATTATGTCGGCTTCTAGTACTATGGTCATCCACTAGGAAAATAATTATTGAATTTTTGATATAATTCAGGTATAAAAAATAAGATAAGTAAACGGCTACACTCTTAATTTACTCATAAGAGACATCTGCTATAATAATGTCTGTAAGTATAATATCATGTATGCACATTGTAAAATACCAAAACAGTATGAAAACAGTTTTGCAATGTATTAATTTATCGAATCTGTCTTTTTAAGGTGTCTTGAAACTTTCTGATTGATATTTGTACTTCTATAAAATAAATAAATAAATAAAAATCTCCAATAATCTTAATTCATAAATTATGTATCCAAAACAGTACAAATTGTTCCTTTTTTGCTATTTTCCTCCTTTTTATTTCTACTCATTTTTGATCAACTATTCATCTTTTCTTTTATGAGTATGCTTGTATTTCAGCGTGTGATACTCTTCCTTTTGACTTTTTCTGCTAGTGTCATTTATAGAAGATAAGAAAATTCTCTATGGTCCTTTATTGTTCCTTCTATTTTTCCATATCTTGGTGATTGAATTATTTCTCTTTTTTGTTATCTTTTCTTCTCTCACCCTTTCATCTGTCTCTGTTTAACCTCCCATAGTACACAGTCACAGAACTTGTACTCATTTATCACTACCAATTTTGTACCCAGTTTCCTTGTTATCCTCATGGAATAGATGGTGTACCTCTGTCATCATCAATGTCCTTGTGCGTCTCCTTCTGATAACACATAGCACTAGACTATAATAACATAAAAGCTTTTCTTTCTCCAATTCTAGCATTTCAAAATCCACAGTTCTCTTGGTTTTAAATAATTGATTTTGTAAAATCATTATTGAACAATTTTTTATCATGAGGAAAGACAAAATCACATACAGTGTCTATTAGTGGTGGGTCAATGCTTGTGCTCTTATAATGCTTACAGTATAAATATAAAATATCATGGTACAGTGTCACACAACCTGCGTTGTTATAAATCAAAGTAGCAGCTTATCTTGTTGCTATTGTAGCTTATTTGATTGGGTAGGACTCTGTAGATAATGTCACACCAGTGCTAATTCCAGCATCATGCCCAGAGTAAAACACAGAAAAAATTCCTAATCTAAACATTTTGACTGGATAAGACTGTTACAAGAATTCCTACAACATTAAGAAAAGAAGTCCTGAGTCTGAGTTACTTTCAGTATTACAGTGGAGGGATAGAAGGACTTGTTGGACTCTGAGCACGGAGACTGGACAGTAAATGTTCTAATTGTTAATCACATTTTCACTGTCTTATCAGGATATTTAATATAAATTCCCTCCATATATCGTATGGGTTTGAATATTTTTGTTCTGTGATTTATTTAGTATTGTGTGGCTATGCTATATTTTTAAAGTAATCATGGTGTTTATCACATTTTAATTTGTGTATTTCTTTTTCTATAGGCTCTGACTTAATAAGTGTCTATGTGCCTTCTTTTCAAATCCTTTCCTAATTTCTTCACTCTCAACCCCTAAAGCAATACAATTACCACTTTTTTGTGTTTTAGAGACAAACCTTCCCTATGCAGTTAAGGCTGGCGTTGAACACACTCTTTAACCTAGACTGGCCTCAGACTCACAGCAATCTCCCTGCCTCAAACAAATGCTGGAATTATAAGGGTACACAACCACACACAGATAAGACAATTACCGTCTTTTAAAGCTTTTTGAAAAAGCAAAAATCCCTTTTCACAAATTTCTAACTTCCCATACTTAGCTCCTCAACTCATTCATATCTTCTCTAGTATCGTCCTTGAATACTCACAACCTTAGTCTTCCACATTACTTAAACTAGTGTCCTCCCTATGAGAGTTTCTGACAATCATGGTGCTTTCTTCAATTATAAATAAGTGTAGGGCTAGCCAGATAGCTTAGTGGACTGAAGTGCATGCTTAGGCAGAGTGCAGTGGCTGGGCCCCGGTGTGCCATACTGGCCCCGCCCTGGGGCACTCTAAGGCAATGATTGAGACTGGACGTGGTGGTGCTCTTCTGTAATCCCAGAACTTGGGAATCTAAAAACAGGAGGATCACTACAAGTCCAGTCTACATAGTGAGACCCTATAGACCCTGTACTAAGTACCTTTAAAATAAGTAAATAAATAAACATCTTTCCTTAAATATCTCACCTTTGTCTCTAAAAATACCCTCTTAAAACTCCCAAATTGAGATCTGCCAATCAGTTAAATGTAGCAAATAAAATCGGACCCCAAATCAAAATTATCTTCTCATCTACAATTACCCCTCCAATTCAAACCTCTCTCTTAATATCTTACAGTCATCATCTAATTACCTTCAATTCTTATTCTTGCAGGTCACCAACATCATTGTAGAATAAGTGTAAATAATAACTTGTCTTTGTGTGGATGGAAGATATACAAAGAGGTAAAGAGTCTAACTGTAAGGGCTATCATATTGAAGTACTGTATGATTGAATCTGTGGATGCTGATATAATAAGAATTAATTCAACAAAACGTTAACCTAATGCATACTATCAGAATACTATGCAATAACAATAGCAATCAATGAAAGAAGATATTTCAGAAATGGCAGAAACACCTGAGAAATGAACAACATGTTTCTAAATATCCAATTGGCCAAAGAGAAATAAAAGTAGAATTATTTTTTAAACAGTGAAAGTTAGATCAGGGAGATCATGCAGAGTGGCACAGTGCCTACCTAGTAAGTGCAAGGTCTTGAGTTCAATATCAGGTACCAAAAAAAAAAAAAAAAATCCTGAAAGTTACTGATAATGACTGTGCAACAAACAAAAACAGCTGAATACTGTGAAGGCAATTATGTGAGAAAAATGTCTTTGCAATCTACTGTCATATTAGGAAAACTGGGCCAGTGAGATAACTCAGCAGACTAAGTGCCTGCTTAGGCATGCATGGAGACCAGGGTTTGATGCCTGATACCACGTGACACACGGGTCCCACAGCAGATGCGCTAAGTCAGCCACTGAGTCCTGGTGTGGTGATGAACATCTATAATCCCAAGTGTGGGGAGCATGAAAATAGAATTGCTATGAATCTCAGCAATATAGTGAGACCCTGTACCAAGTATATTTAATAGAAGGAAAACAGAGACAGCATAAATAATCTTATGAGAAATTCTAAAATATTTGAGAAACAACAACAAACCAGCTCCAAATTATATTACGGAGAGAAATTACAGAGATGGGATTGGAAAATAATGCAATTGAGAATTTTAAAATATACAAAATATCAATGAATTAAAGATCAGTTTATTTAAAGAATAAATAAAAAAATCAGCTCTTCCTGAGACTTACAAGATAAAGAGAGAGTAAACTCACATCAATGGAACTAGGGTTAAAAAAGATGAAATCACAACACACACCCCAAATTCTAGCATACAGTAACTACTTTAAAAATTATTCTAACAAATTAGCCAATTATGAAGAAATGGGCAAATTTCTAGATTCATACAAATTAGCCAATTCAAGCAAGAATACATAAACATGTTTAACAATTCAATAAGAAACAGTGAAATTGAAAAGATATCAATTAATCTATGAAATGAAACGAGAAAGGGGACTGAGAGATTCAATGCTGAATTTTATAAAACCATGGAGAATGTTATATCATGAGTACTCTTCAAATTCTATAAAGAAATTTAAAGAGATGGTGTGAACCCAAATACTTTTATGAAAGAATCACACTGATCCCAAAACAAGATCCTACAAAAATAACAAAATTGTAGGCCTTTCCCCTAAGTGAATAAAGGTGCTAAAACTTCAGCATGATATTGGCAAATAGGATACAGCATATCTTCAAAAACATAATAAAGCATAATCATAATCAAATGTAAAAATGCTTCAACATACATGCGAGTAAATGTAATGCATCACAAAAAGAGATGCAAGCTCAAAAGTCATATTACCATATAACAATAGATGCACAAAACTCTTTTGACAAAATCCCAACACCTGTTAATGGTAAAAACCCTAAAGAAAACAGATATGAAAGAAACACACATGAAAATAATAAAAACTACTATGGCAATCCAATAGTCAGGATCATACTGAATGAGGAAAGTCAAAAGCATTCCCCCTAAAATCATAAATGAAACAATGGTATGCATAGAGACTACTTCAAGCAATTGGGGAGGTTGAGCTGCCTAATTCTGCAAGGTGCCTGCGGGTCTCCGCGCGCAGCTTCCGCACTCACCCCCAAACCCCACACATCATATGCCTGCACCACCAAGATGCCCAAAAGGAAGGTCAGCTCAGTCTAAGGGGTTGAGAAGGAGAAGCCCAAAAGGAGATCTGCAAAGCTGTATGCTAAACCTGTTCCAACTAAAGTTGAAAGAAAACCAACAAAGGCAGCGGGAAAGGATGTCTTTGGTTAAAAAAGTACAAGCAAGGGCTGGCCTGATAGCTTAGCAGACTAAAGTGCCTGCTCAGGTAGAGAGCAGAGGCTGGGGTTCGATTCCAGAGTGCTGTGCTGTCCCCACCAGTGGGGCATTGAGAAGGCAGTTGAAAGTGGAAATGGTGGTGTGCGCCTGTAATTCCAGCTCTTAGGAGGTTGATAACAGGAGGATCACTATGAGTCCAATCTACGTAGTGAGATCCTGCCCTAAATACAGTAAATAAAGTACAAAGGGCAAAAGGGGAGCCAAGAGATAACAGGCTGAAGTGGTTAATCACGAAATTAAGGAAGATTTACCTGCGGAAAATGGAGAAACTAAAAATGAGGACAGTGCAGCCTCTGATGAAGCAGAAGGGAAAGGAGCCAAGTCTGATTAATCATACATCATATCTTATCAGTGCTCCATCTCGCTTCTTGTACAATCTAGAGGAATATTTTTATTAACTATTTTGTAAATGAAAGTTTTTTAGTAGCTCTAGAAACATTTTTGAAAGGAGGGAATCCCACACCATTGCATTTTCTAAGTGTTATTGATTCTTTTTAGAAGTAAAATGATTCTCTGTTTATTTTTTGATACAGCGAGATAGCATGTGATATTGAATTATGGTAGGTTTTGACTGTCTTGGGTGTCAGTTTAACATTCCACTGGTGGGGGTTACTTTTTATCCTGCAACAACAAAGAATACTAAATGGCAATTTAGCATAACAGTTATGAATTTAATATAGCTTGGATACTTTAAATGACTTTTATTCCCAGGTTTTCAGTGGAATAGTTTCCTAAAGAAAATGACTTTCTAATTGTTTTCCTGTCAGAATAGTGTGCACTCCATAACACTTTTGGTAGTGGTAGTCCCATTTGCCTCATTTTGTTGATATGGTGGGAAAGATAAAAAAAAAATTGAGTATGTAGTGTGTGTGATGCAAAATTTTGAATTGGTGGGACTTAAGTAACACTTTGTCAACATTTGAAGATACTTGTACTTAATTCTCTTACAGAAAATTTCCCTTTACATTTGAAGCTGGAAAGTCACTGGAATGACTGAAAAACAATACATGGCTGTTTTCGGTATGTGCGTTAAGAATTGTCTACAAAATGAATCATGTATACTGATCCTCAACACAACCAATACAATCTCGGATACTGAAGACAAAAAAGACCACTTATATCAAAGTTAGCCCTTGTAATATTACTGAGAACAGTCATTCAAGAGAAAGCAATACATTATATATACATATATATGACAATGTAAATTAACATTATTTGCAGATGATATGATACTCTACATAGAAGACCCAAAGCACTCTATCAAGTATCTCTGAAAATTCATAACCAAAACCAGCAATGTAGGGGGAAACAAGATTAATGCACAAAAATCTTTAGCATTTGTGGACACCAAAAATGTAGTCATCGATAAGGAAATTATGAAAGAAATATTTACAGAAGCATCTAGAGAAATTAAACACATAGGAAGTAAGCCAACAATGAAAATTACAGACCTCTAGAAAGAAAATTATAGAATTTTAATAAAGAAATTGGAGAAGAACTCAGACTTCATCTCATATATGAATATGTAAAAATAAATTTATTTTGATTCTTAATGTTAGTCAACTATTGTTCCAATGATAAAAATTAATTAGTTGCTTTGATCAAACCTACATTATTAAATGGAATGAAGACAAAATTAGACAATCCACTGAAGATATTTGTCTGGCTAAAAGCAGAAAAGCATGTACAACTAAAGTTTTATTGCTAAGCATGAATTTGATCTAATCACTGCCCCACTGAACTTTATCTTTAAATGTGGAAACAAAGCGTTAGGAATAAATACTAAAGTGATTTCTAACCTTAATGTTAAATAAGTATCTTGAATCTATGCCAAATGATCAAATAATAACAAATGTAAATAGTTACTCTGAAAATAAGATTAAAGCAGCACTTGGAAAGAAAAAGTTGGTGTCATACTTTGTAAAAGTAATACAGTCTCAATAGCATTGAATTTTAAATAAAATGAGTTCTTTGGTGATAGTGCCTGAGGAAACTTCTGAGGCTTACCACTCACATTTGACCATTGAATTCTGAAATATTCTATCCTCAATAATAACTACGTGAATGTCTTGAAATTTCTTTAAAGTAATAGCAAAAGGTTTAGCAACCAAGACAATGATATCTATCTCTTAGCAGAAAACAAAGTTATAAATATTTAAATGAAGAGTCTTTTTGTAGAATCTGTGCTGATGTAGCTAAACATTTTGAAAAGCATAACTAGTACTATGAAAGTTCTGAAGGGTGTCAGGCTAACAATAACTGTGACTGACTGAGAAAACTGGAAAGGTACCCCTTTCCTGGATATAATCTCCCATGCTTCCTTTGCTGGCTCTTTTGACAATTATCACTCAGTATAGTATAGAAAAAATAAATACTGCACCTAGAGTCAAAAGACATAAATGCAAGTTTTCTTTGAGTTGCCTACTGACTAAGCCTCAGTTTTCTTATTTGCAATTTAAAATAAAAAAAAAAAGATTTTAAAAAGCCTGGCAGTGACTCACATGTATAATTGCAGCACTCAAGAGCCAGAGGCAGGAGGATTAATTCCAGTCTGAACTCCATAGTAAGGGCGTATTTGAAGAAGGTTAAAAAAGGGCCAGCCAGATAGCTCAGCAAATTAAAGCACCTGCTTAGGCAGACACAGGTACCAGGATTCAATCCCGGCATGCTATGGCTATCCCACCTCAGGGATGCACTGAGATAACAATTGAGGCTGGATGGGCTTGGGAGATCACTCAGTGGAATAAACTCTTCCCTGGAAAGTGCAAGGGTCTGAGTTCAATCCCAGGTTCTGCAAAAAAAAAAAAAAAATTGAGGGTGGGCATCATGGCATGCACCTGTAATCCCAGTACTTGAGAGGCTGAAAAAAAATCGTTAGTCTGATCTGTGTTGTGAGACACTGTGGAACTTATAATAAGTACATTAAAATATGATAAAAAGAAAGACTGCAACATTGTTGTAAGGGAAAAAGTATTATATAAGCTGTGAAGAACTATCATAAGGTGAGTGGCCTATTTCTCTGTTCAGTGGAACAGGTAAGCAGTGTGGACGTTCTTGGGACTCTGAGAAGCTAGTTTGAACATAGGAATCCAGTTACCAGCCCATCTACCATGCACTGCAAGACTATAAACCTACTACAGAAGTGCTTGTATCTCTTGGAAAATAGTTTGCTCAGAGGAGTCCCAGTGTTTGGCTCATTAACTTACCAGACAGGAAGCATCTGGAAACTGGAAACTGCCCTGGCCAGAGGAACACAGGAAAAAATCCACTCTAATAAGGTGAAACACTTTGCATACAAATTCCAAAGTTATGATTTGTTCTGTTACATAACTATAGACTTTGCTTCAGTGGTCTAAAGTACAAAATCAATAGTTACAGAAGTTAGTCAATTTCTCAAATTTCTTTGATGATATAATTATTGTTAATTGTAGTACTGTAGCTAAGATGGCATATCTATTTTAATCATTTGTTTCCTCCATGGGTAACAATATTGGGAAACATTGGGATAATTACCTCACCAGAGATCTATACCTAATGACTGAGGATAGTACAAAACGGAAAGCAAAACCCCATTCAATTAATTGGGAAAACAGGATCCCCAGACAAACACAAACCAAGATTGTTTTTAATTTTTAAAAATATATTTGGTTGATATAGTGTCTCATTATGTAGTTCAGACTCATAGCAATTCTCCTATTTTCAGCCTCCCCAGTGCTGGAGTTACAGGTGTATGCCACTAAGAACAGACTCTGTGGCAAACCCACCCTGCCCTAGGGGCTGTGCTGCCCCAGCATGTGGTGCAGGGGATTGAACCATGATCCTTGAAATTGCCTAAACTTACCTAATTAGGCACTTAACTATCTCACTGGCCCTACAAACCAAGAATTTCTAACACACAGAAATTAGAACAGACTTTTCTTAAAAAGTCCTTGATAGTAGTGACATAGGTACCTACAATCAAAATTTTATAAGAATTATCCCAAACACTCAAAATAAAAATTTATTTATGAAATACAAATTGTTAAATCAAAGGAGCAAAATGCAATCTCAAGGCTCCTCCCCACTCAGACAAGGAGAAAATAATATAGAAGAAATCAGAAACCACACAACTAAAATCTCTGAAATGATAGCAACTGAAGTAAAGAAACAACTCCAGTTGGGGATAGTGGAAATTAGGTCAGAAATAATCTCTCATTAAAAAAATGTTAACCATAATAAAATAATTGCTGAGCACTTCTAAAGAAGACATAGAATTAAAAAAAATAGAGGAACATAGAAAAATGATGGAAACCTTGAATGAGCAATATAGGAAAGAATTACAATGCATGTAACAGAACTGAAGGCTTGACAATTAAAAACTGGACTAATAATTTCCAAAACCATTTGCGTGAAGATGAAGATAAACTTTCAAATCTTGAAGCCATAATTTCACGTAGCTACCAAGAAATGAAAAATCTCTTAAGAATAACAAGGAACAAGGCAATAATTATTGAACAGTTGCAAGTTGGTGCAAAGGTAAACATTAGACTGACGAGCGTCGGTGAAAAAGAAGGAAAATCAACATAAAAGATATAAAAAGGCTATTTGCAGAAGTAATATCATAAAAATTCCCAAGCATGGGAAAATAGTCTATCAGACATTTACATGGGGCATATAGAAATCCAGTTATCATCAACCAAAATAAATCTACACCTGGATATATATACAGCTCCCAGAATTTAGCACAAGAAGAGCATATTAAAAGCTGTTAGTGGGGACCAGGGAGATGGCTCAGTGGAATAAGCATTTCCATGGCAAGCGCAAGGGTCTCAGTTAATCCCTGGTCCCCCCTCCCGAAAAAAAAGGAAGAAAGACAAAATCTGTTAATGAAAAGATACAGATCATATATAGAGGAAAGCCCACCTGAATCACAGCAGATTTTGCAACACAAACTATCAGATGAGCGAGAACTTGAGTAGAAATATTTCAACTCAAGAAAGAAAAAAAAGATCTTTGAAGCCAGATTGATGTGCCTTGCAAAATTAACTTTCAAAATTAATGCTGCAGTAAAATACTTCTATAATAAAGAAAAACTAAAGAAATTCATGACCAACAAATCAACCCTTCAAATAGTGAAAGGTATTCTAGAAAGATAAAAATTACCACAATTCCAAGAACAACAAGAGAAAGCAATCAACAAACACAACTAAACACAAAGCAACTAAACACAAAGCAACTAAATACAAAGAAATGTGTGGAACAAACTGTGGAAAATAGCATGACAATCTTAAGCCATTATACATCAGTTATAAAAATCAATGCAAAAGGCCTCAATCAATTAATAGAAGCAGCATAGTAGAATGGATCAAAAAAAAATCCAACAATAGGCTGTATACAAGAAAAATATTATTTAACTCAAGAAGGATATTTATAGGCTAAATGTCAAAAGAAGCAAAACAATAATCCATACACCAGAGTCTCATAAAAAAGCAGGGTAGTTATTCTGTTTATTGACAATATAAACTCCAAGACAGAATTATCGAATGAGATAAAGAAGGTCACTAAATATTTATTAGGGAAATGTTCAAGAGGAAAAGATAATAGTCATAACTGTATGTGTTCCAAAATGGAAGCACCAAACTGAATAAGACAAATTTTAAAGGACATGAAAAATAAAATAACCAATAACCCATTCTTAACAGAGAACATTAACAGTATATTGTCTCTAAGAGATAGACCACCTAGACAAAAAATTAGAAAATATACAGCAGAACTAAGAGAAACTTTTTGAAAAAACAATTCACTTAGTATACATTTAGTATTCCAATCAACATCTGAATACTCTTTCTTTCTTTCTTTCTTTCTTTCTTTCTTTCTTTCTTTCTTTCTTTCTTTCTTTCTTTCTTTCTTTCTCTCTTTCTTTCTTTCTTTCCTTCTTTCTTTCTTTCTTTCTTTCCTGCTTTCCTTCTTTCCTTCTTACCAGGAATTGAACTCAGGCCTTTCACTTATTAAGGCAAGCACTTATTCTACTGAACTATCTCGCCAGACCCTGAAATACACTTTCTTTTCAGCTTCACATTGTACATTCTCTAAAATAGACCGCCCATTACTCCATGGAACATACTTAAATAAATGCAAGACAATTGAAATTATCCCATGCAAATTACCACAACATAGTGCAATGAAACTGGAAATTAATGACAAAAGAAACTGAAATCATTCAGTAAACACATAAAAATTTTTAAAATCCTCATTAGCAACCAATGGGTCACAGATGATAATAACTATGTAATTAAGCAGTATCAATAATTCAGTGAAAGTTCAAGCACAACTTGGCAGAACTTGTGGGATGCAATAAAAGCAGTGATTAGAGGGAAATTTATAGCAGTGAACTGTCACATTAGAAAAACAGAATAAGAAAAAATTAATACGCTAATACTGCACCTAAAACAACTTGAAAAAAAGAGTAAATCAAGCCCAAAGCCCAAAAAGGGGAGGAAATTATAAATATCAGAGCATAAATTAATGTGACGTAGCCAACAAGATCAACATAAAGAATTAATGAATCAAAAAGCAGTTTCTTTGAAAGATTGATAAATTAAATTGATAAAGTCCTACCCAAACTAATTTTAAAAAAGAAACAAAAACTCATAGGCATGCAATAAGGAATTTACTATCAATCCTGTAGAAACTCAGAAGATCATGAATACCTACTCTGAAAATGTTTATTCTCATAGGGTGGAAAACAGAAGAAATGGACAGATTCCTAGATGTATACAAATTATCAAAACTGAATTTAAAAGATATGAAAACTGAGTAATCCAATCTCAGATGATCAAATTAAAAATGTAATAAAACAAAAACAAAGTAAAGCCAAGGTCATGATGCATTCACAGCTGAATTCTACAGGAAATTATAGAATATTTAGAACTTCAATCTCTTTCCTCTGTGGCTCCATAATCTCCTTGTTCAGAAAATTTGGAGCTCACCTGAGTTTCATGTCCTGAGTCTTCACTGACCTTGAAAGGCTAGGGCCAAAATGTTGGCTGGCCTTGTGGCTCTTCTATTTCTCCAACTGACTTGTGATCTTAGGTTGTTAACTATCCAGAAGAAAAGCTGATTAGTATTCTGTAGCATATGCCATTCACTTTGCCTTATCTGACTCAATTGATTTTACTTGTTGTACGTTGTATTTTACTTTGTATTTCTGCTTTTTGCTTCTTATACTAGGGAGACTATACGATATTTACATATGTGTGTCTGGTTTATTTCACTTATGAGTATATGTTCAAGTGGCATCCACTTCAGTATAAATGCTTCAAATTTATCATTCTTAATAGCTGAGTAATACTCCATTATATAGAAATACCACATCATCTTTTTTAACCATTACTCATGTGATGGATATCTTGGTTGTTTCCAAGATTTTGCTATCACACATTGCGCTGCTATAAACATAGGTACACATATATCACTATGATACAATATATCCAGATCCTTTGGGAAAATTCCCAGTAGGGGGACAGCTGGCTTGAATGGGATTTCTAGTCCTACTCTTTTGAGGAGTCTCCACACTGACCTCCACAATGAGATTGAGATTGAAGTTCTAAAGTGTGCCTGGGGAGAGTCACATGAAGAGAAAACACTCTCTCAAGCTCTCACAGAGAGCAATCTGGTCAAGCATTGGCCATGACTCATCCACATGGATGACACAGACAAAGGAACTACAGAATAATGTACAGGACTACAAGATAAACCCTGAGAGGATTTCAATGACCACATAGGAAATATAAAGTTCTTGTGTTGGTATATAAATCTTGATCTACCTAGGTCTTAACCATCCCCCAGAAAAGTATAAAAGTGAAGTATACATCGTGAGCCCATAATATTAAGCTGAGCTGTAAATGGATATGGTCAAAAATTTCTTTGAATAACTCACTATGGTTGTAGAATGCTGGACTGTGTTGGATTGTGGTGTCGAGTTCAAGAACCTAAGGTAGTTGAATGTCAATGGAGTGCCCACTTTTGACAGGTGTAGACAAAGGAAGGGTTGTAGAAAGAAAAAATCAGGATGTGTGTGTATAGACAGTACAGTTGGGATAGATAACGCTGTGCTTCTACATAATTCTATGAGAGG